>CM076581.1:854379306-854485338 GCA_034641835.2 Pinus albicaulis
GTCAACGTAATTGGATAAATAAATCCTGCTCTTAATAGCTTCTCAACTTTAGCTTTGATTGTTGCAGCTTTTCGCAGATGTATTGGACATAATCATTGTATAATAATTTTAGCATCTAGGTATGTCTTAATTTCATGAATTACAATCTTAGGATTGATACCTAGCATCTCTGCGTAAGACCAGGCAAAACTGTCTTGGAATTATTGAAATATGGCTTTATAAGTGTTAATTTCTTCTATCGAACAAGAGGCACCTATACGAATGTTTTCAATAATTCCATATTTAATTGATATGTCAATAGAAATGGTTGTAGAAATATTTCCCAAATTTTTCTTAGAATCCGAATGTGTAATCGATGTGGGGTTCTATAGTTCCTGGACATAATCAATTGTAAAAATAGATGAAAAATTATTTTCAAGCCTATCAATATTAGGTAAAAATGAAGATCTATGATGTAGATCATCCCATGGTAATTCATCCAATGAGAATATTTCCCAAATACTTTCATTTTTTGGGAAAAATATTGATGCTTCAACTCTCAGAACCACTGCAAACCAGGTTTCATCAATTTTCACACTGGATCACACAACTTCAACACAACTCTTCATAAAGATCAACAATAATAAACTTCACCCAAAATTCAATCAGAACAGTGAGATTATTTTAACCAGAACAGAGTAATAACATAGATTTCATAATCAATATGCAGAATCAATCTCAGCCTTGATCATTCATTATCTTAAAATTCATACGCTACTTCTCTTCACTGATCCCGCGTGTATACACGCTTTCCTTCACACCAACCTGCATATAGATATGAGAATATTGTTTTTACAGAATATGATGAGTCTTAGCACCAGATATGAGGCTTTTAGTAAGATATCTTTTTAGTATTGTAGAACTCTTATTCAGTCAGTCATCATTAAACATATTTACTCTCTCATTGATCAGATTTGTATATATTCAACTTAGCAACATATACAGTATTAAAGAAACCCAGATCTATATGAAGACTTCATTGACAGACAACAGAAATACAATAGTAAATAATCAAATAACATCTCCAACAAGCTTCAGAAAACCCTGACTTCCATACGCGCTTTGGTTGAAACAAAGTCGCGTGTATATGTGCTTTCACTGTGATGAACTAGTGTATAGATTTATAAATGTTGCTACTGCAGAAAGATGCAAATCTATAAACTTACCCAAATTTCTTTACTTCACTTCAACAACCATGTGCCAGGCCCCAGATTCACACATCACATGATTAGATCATGCAATTACATATTCATTTCAGGTCTAGAGATCCTGATCCATCAATGTATCCAAGGGTGCATCATAGATTTAGATCTACCAATAAAACAAAGTTCATCCCATGCATATATACTTTAGAGAAAAGTATTAAGTAATATCCCTTCACATACACACCCTTGCACTATGATCTTCTTCTCCTTATATAGATTTAGCCTTTATCAATACCATGAGCCAAAACCACACAATTACTGATGGTATTCTTAGACAGAATCAAATAGACGACACAACGCTCAATACTGTGGGCTAATACCATGGTAATGCCCCCTGGTATCATAATTTTAGAGCGCAAAAGGCATACACGATTTTGCTTCTTCGTACCCACGTGTATATGTGACTTCTCTTCATAAAAACTACATATATACTAATTTTGGATATACGTGAGTTTCTTGTATACCAAGTAGCATGTCGTACCTCAATACGTGGGTTGCCTTCATTAAACCTATGTATAGATTGAGACATATTTCCTATTTCATTTTTCTGGCACTTACTAGAATTCCTTTCTCTGTCACTTCTGAACTGACCTGTAGAAACATCATTTTTACATATTTAACAAATAGGTTGCTATAAAAAGGTAACTCATCAAGTAGGTTTCCATCAAGGACAACTTCATCAAGTAGGTTGCCATCAAGGACAACATATTGCATCATATTGCCAACAATCTCCCCCTTTGGACTTGATAGCAACCATGATGGTGTTTGATCACCGCAACAGATAGACAAATTAATGATGGGGTTCTATAGTTCTTGGACATAATCAATTGTAAAAATAGATGAAAAATCATTTTCAAGCCTATCAATATTAGATAAAAATGAAGATCTATGATGTAGATCATCCCATGGTAATTCATCCAATGAGAATATTTCCCAAATACTTTCATTTTTTGGGAAAAATATTGATGCTTCAACTCTCAGAACCACTGCAAACCAGGTTTCATCAATTTTCACACTGGATCACACAACTTCAACACAACTCTTCATAAAGATCAACAATAATAAACTTCACCCAAAATTCAATCAGAACAGTGAGATTATTTTAACCAGAACACAGTAATAACATAGATTTCATAATCAATATGCAGAATCAATCTCAGCCTTGATCATTCATTATATTAAAATTCATACGCTACTTCTCTTCACTGATCCCGCGTGTATACACGCTTTCCTTCACACCAACCTGCATATAGATATGAGAATATTGTTTTTACAGAATATGATGAGTCTTAGCACCAGATATGAGGCTTTTAGTAAGATATCTTTTTAGTATTGTAGAACTCTTATTCAGTCAGTCATCATTAAACATATTTACTCTCTCATTGATCAGATTTGTATGTATTCAACTTAGCAACATATACAGTATTAAAGAAACCCAGATCTATATGAAGACTTCATTGATAGACAACAGAAATACAATAGTAAATAATCAAATAACATCTCCAACAAGCTTCAGAAAACCCTGACTTCCATACGCGCTTTGGTTGAAACAAAGTCGTGTATATATGTGCTTTCACTGTGATGAACTAGTGTATAGATTTATAAATGTTGCTACTGCAGAAAGATGCAAATCTATAAACTTACCCAAATTTCTTTACTTCACTTCAACAACCATGTGCCAGGCCCCAGATTCACACATCACATGATTAGATCATGCAATTACATATTCATTTCAGGTCTAGAGATCCTGATCCATCAATGTATCCAAGGGTGCATCATAGATTTAGATCTACCAATAAAACAAAGTTCATCCCATGCAAATATACTTTAGAGAAAAGTATTAAGTAATATCCCTTCACATACACACCCTTGCACTATGATCTTCTTCTCCTTATATAGATTTAGCCTTTATCAATACCATGAGCCAAAACCACACAATTGCTGATGGTATTCTTGGACAGAATCAAATAGATGACACAACGCTCAATACTGTGGGCTAATACCATGGTAATGCCCCCTGGTATCATAATTTTAGAGCGCAAAAGGCATACACGATTTTGCTTCTTCGTACCCACGTGTATATGTGACTTCTCTTCATAAAAACTACATATATACTAATTTTGGATGTATACGCGGGTTTCTTGTATACCAAGTAGCATATACATTGCCTCCATACGTGGGTTGCCTTCATTAAACCTATGTATAGATTGAGACATATTTCCTATTTCATTTTTCTGGCACTTACTAGAATTCCTTTCTCTGTCACTTCTGAACTGACCTGTAGAAACATCATTTTTACATATTTAAAAAATAGGTTGCTATCAAAAGGTAACTCATCAAGTAGGTTTCCATCAAGGACAACTTCATCAAGTAGGTTGCCATCAAGGACAACATATTGCATCATATTGCCAACAATCTCCCCCTTTGGACTTGATGGAAACCATGATGGTGTTTGATCACCACAACAGATAGATAAATTAATCATAACCATTATTCAAACACCAAAATACTCTCCCCCTTTGACATCAAGGGAAAAGGATGGATCAATAACGAAACAAGATTTTTCTTTCCTTGTAGAAAGAAGATCTCTACAGATCTGATGTGTAATGTATTGACCATGCTCCCCATGAATTCATGCTGAATCTTCAGACAGATTTTTCAATGAAGTACATGACTCTATAACTCAACTGACTATGACCTTTCTTTTCACCAAGGACTCATACTTACATCAATTATCCAACCAAGTGGAATTACATACTTGACTCAACTTCCCAACCAAATGGGTTTACAAATTTGAGCAAGTCCTTTCATGACTGAATATAAAAAATTTACATCATAGGTCTCAACATGAATTTTTCATCAAATTATAGATATGACTTTTTATAACAAGGAGAAAAATATCTCAAGAGAGAGATCATAAATCAGAAACCAATCATAATGCCAACAATGCATCCTTTTCAACAAGGCAGGTGCTCACCCTGAGCTTGTGCATCCTGAACATCTTCAACAACCAATTCATCAAAGCATCTTCATCAAGGAGATAAATATCAAAGAAAGGTATAGTAAGATGAACATTGGAACAACAACAGAGATTACCCAATAGCACCACAGAATGTTCTGAAAGCTGACCCACATAATTTCTGTCAGCAAAAACCATACGCAATTTTATGCACAGAAACTCACGTATATATGCGATTCGCCTTTATGAAACTAGCGTACTGAATTTAATCTTATCAAATTAAGCAGATTTGATAAGAGAGGCAGATACAACTCCCAACTTCTGTCTGAGATATTCAAATGCTTCCCTGGGAAGAGGCTTAGTAAATATATTTGCAACTTGTTCTTTGGATGGAACAAACTCCAATTTAACGTTTTTTTCAAGCACTTGTTCACGAAGTAAGTGATACTTGATAGGAATGTTCTTAGTCTTGGAATGCATAACAAGATTTTTTGAGATACTAATGACACTTGTATTATCACATAAAATGGAGATGGGAGGTGAACATTTGATTTGAATATCTTGTAATGTCTACATCATCCAAAGTAGTTGTGTGCAACATGATGCAGTAGCCACATATTCTGCTTCCGTTGTAGATAAGGCAATAGAACTTTGTTTCTTGCTGAAGCAAGAGACTAATTGGGGTCCCATATAGAATGCACCACCACTAGTGCTTTTTCGATCATCAACATTTCCAGCCCAATCCACATCTGTGTAAGCATGAAGAGTAAGATCAACATTCTTTGGATACCATAGAACAAAGTCTTGAGTCCCTTGTAGATATTTGAATATTCTTTTTACAGCCTGAAGATGAGACTCCTTTGGATTAGCTTGGAATCGTCCAACAATCCCAACTTCATGCATAATGTCAAGTCTTGTCCCAGTTATATAAAGCAGATTTCCAATCATTGATCTATAATATAGTTGATTCACCATGGGAGAATCATCATGAGAACTGAGGTTACATCCAGTTACCATTGGAGTACTCACAGGTTTGCAGTCTTCCATCCAATACTTCTTCAAAATTTGCTTAAGATATTTTTCTTGTGATAGAAATATGCCATCTGTTGCTTGTTGCACTTGTAAGTCAAGAAAATATGTTAGTTCCCCAAGTAATGACATTTAAAATTCTTGCTACATAATAGAAGAAAATTTCTGACTCATGGAGTCTTCATTACTTCCAAAAATGATGTCATCAACATACACAACAATAATCAATAGTTTATCATTTTCAATTTTTGTGTATAAGTTACTATCAGCAAATCCCTTTGTGAAACCTTTTTTTTGAATATATTTCTCAAGATGATAGTACCATGCCCAAGTAGCCTATTTGATACCATATAAAGCCTTTTTGAGTTTACAAACAAGTTCTTCATCATTTCCTAGAATGAATCCTTTTGGTTGTTCTATATAAACTTCTTCTTCTAGATCACCATTGAGGAAAGAAGATTTTACATTCATTTGATAAAATTTGAATTGTTGAAAACTTGAAAAAGAAAGAAACACTATTATGGCTTCAAGTTTGGCTATAGGAGAAAATGTTTCTTCAAATTCTATACCTTCTTGTTGAGCATACCCTGTAAAAACAAGTCTATATTTGTTTCTAATAACATCTCCATTTTAATTTAACTTGTTTTTGAATATCCATTTTGTTCCAATAACATTTTTACCATGAGGTCTTGGAACCAATTCCCAAGTATGATTCTTTTCAATTTGATCAAGTTCTTCATTCATGGCTTGAATCCAACATTCATCTTTACTAGCTTGATTTAAATTCCGTGGTTCAATAGTGGATAAAAATGCCATTGAGCTAGGGGATCCTACAAGAGCTCTTCTTGTTTGGACAGTAGATCCATTTTCTCCCATAATTTGGGATTTTGGATGATTCCTTTGAACATACCTGGATGGAGATTTTTTAGATATATCTTCTTTTGGTGCTTCATTGGGTTCTCCTTCTATATTGTTGCTATTTGATGAGGGAAAACATACATCATCATCATCTTCATTTGTTGTTGTTATTTCCCTTTTAGGAGTTGTGAGAGACTCATCAATTACAACATGATTACATTCAACAATCTTCCAAAGTATTTTATTGTAACATTTATATGCTTTACTTCTAGAAGAGTAACCAAGAAATATTTCTTCATCTGTTCTAGGCTCAAACTTACCAAGTTTTTCATCATTGCTCTTGATAAAACATTTTCTTCCAAAAACTCTAAAATGCTTTACAGTGGGAAGATTACCATACCAGAGCTCATAAAGAGTTGTGTCACTGTTCACACAAACATGAGCCTTGTTAAGAATATTTACTGCGGTATGCGTTGCTTCTCCCCAAAACGTATTAAGAGTTCCAGATTCATCAAGCATAGCAAAAGCCATCTGTTGAACTGTTCTATTCATTCTTTCTTCCACATCATTTTGTTGTGGGGTTCCAACTACATAAAACTGTCTTTTTATGCCATGATTTTCACAAAAATCAAAGAATTTATCTGATATATATTCTCCTCCTCGGTCAGATCTAAGATATTTTATTTTTATATCTAATTCGTTTTCAACCAGAGCTTTGAAAATATTAAATAGTTTCAAATGCTTCATATTTATGTTTTAGTAAACTGATCCAACACATTCTAGAGAAGTCATCAATAAATAGAATATAGTATTTTTCTCCACGAGGTGAATTTTGCCTTACTGGTCCACATAAATCAGTATGTATAATTTCAAGAGGCTTACTTGCTGATCCTTCTTTGGCATTGAATTGCACCTTGGTTTTCTTACCAAATTGGCATGATTTGCATATGGCACTTTCAGGAAGAGTGATGCTGGGAAGATCACGAATAGCTTTGAGTATGCTAGATTTGCTTATTTGAGAGAGACTCAAATGTCCCAATCTTTTGTACCATAGCCAATTTTCTCAGGATTTACCTAAGTAGCATTTCTCTTTGCCACCTTTCAATACATACAGACTGCTTGGTGTTCTAGTTCCTTTTATTTCCATTTTTCCTATGTCAAGTTCACGTACTACACATTATTTTGAACTAAAGACAGCTTCATTTCCTTGATCACACATTTGACTCACACTCAACATGTTATGCTTTAATCCATCCACATACATAACATTTTTAGTTTTCACCTTTTCTTTTAGAAAAACAGAGCCTTTTCCTTTAATGACAACACGAGAGTCATTTCCAAAGGTAACACTCTTTTCCTTCTTTAGAGCATTGTATGAAAGGAGTTTATTTTTATCACCTGTCATGTGTTTTGAGCATCCGCTATCAATGTACCATTGATTTTATTCCCTTTCTGCAAATAACACTATGCCACAACTTTCAATTTGTAAGTCCTTCTTTCTCCATACTTTGGAATTTAAAGGTATATGCTCTTTTGGCTAAAGTTTCTCCTGCATTTAGATTATTCATGTCCAAAGTTATTGCAATAAGAAAATTTAATTTCATTTTGAAGATGAGAAAAGTTAGTATTCTTCTTTATTCCAGTCTCATTTCTTTTATTTCTTTCTTCTCTGGTCATGATGGTTTTGTATGCAACACATTGAGCAGCTTTATGACCAAAATGATGAAGTGAGAAACATTGTCCATTAAAGAAGAAATTTCTATGATCATGAAACCTTCTATTTATGTTTACATGCTGATTGATATTTCTGTTATTGTTCTTCCTTGAATGGAAATGGTCATGCTTTACCTGGGTGGTCTCTTTGTTCTTTTGCTGAGTGACAAAATGTTGTTGGTTGACTTTAGTTGCATTTAGATAGCATGGTGGTGAAGACTGAGATGATTCTCTGATATATCCAAGACCTCTATTTACAAGAGGAGAGCGTTGAACCTTGATAATTTCATCTAATGTTTTGGATCCTTTAGCAAATCTAAGATTTAAAGTTTTCACTTTCTCAATTTCCTTTCTTAGAATTACTATTTCACATTCTAATTTCTCATTGTGCTTCTCCTTTTCTGTAAGTTGATTCTTTAGAGTATCTATGGAAATTTTATTTTCTTCCAAACATATTTTGAGATGATTTATTTCTTCAAGAAAATTATTTTCTTATAATGCATCCATAAAAGTATCTTTAGCCTCACTAGAGTCTTTTTCAAAAGCCATGAGCAATCTAATATCTTGATAAGATTCTCCTTCTTCACTATTTGATAGACTATCACTATCTTCATGTGTATAATAGCTTTTCTATTGATAAACTATTCCTTATTTCCATTTTTCACTTCCTTTCCTTTTTCATAGTTATCTTTATGGGGACATTTAGCAGCATAATGAACGACTCTTCCACAAGAAAAAAATTTAAAAGGAAGCTTACCTTTGAACCTTCCAGTGCCAAGTTGTATCTTCTTTACAAAATTTATCTCATCCTCTTTTGAAACATACCATGATAATTCTTGTTCTTATACTTCCTTTCCTTTTGTAGCATCTCTAAAGATAATCTATTTGACTTCAGATGGACCTCCTTTCCTCATTTCACATGTGGTTAATAGCCCGTGAAGTTGAACAGCAATAAGAGTTTGTAGATCCTGCTTCTCTTCAAGAGTAGGAACTTTTGACTTGAATTTGGGAGTTAGAGATCTTAAAACCTTTTCTACTAGACTAGAGTCAGTTATGGTTTCACCCAGATTTCTCATACGATTTACAATATCATCTAGACGTAAAAATAAAATAGCAATGCTTTCCTCATTATTCATTCTGAGTTTCTCATATTGAAGTTTGAGAGTATGGAGTTTAACACTTTTTACCTTGGCGTTAGTTTCATAGCTTAGAATTATTTTGTCCCATATCTCCTTTGTTGTATTCAACAGCATGACTTTGAAAAATTCAGATTCAGTAAAACTTCCCAATAATGCATTGAATGCCTTTGCATTGGTTTCATAGTTCTTTCTTGCAGCTAGATCTGTTGGAATTGAAGCTGGATATTGATAACCTCCTTTAAATATATCCCATACATCTGATCGAAGAGACTGAAGATAGGATATTTTCCTTATCTTACAGAAGATTAAATTTTTTCTGTTGAAGAGAGGAGGCTTGATAAATGTTGTCCCATCTTGATTTCTCATCTTAGCTAATCTTCCTTCTAGCGATTAAGCTTCTTTAGAAGGGCTTGATCTAATACCAATTTTTGGGAAAAACACTGAGAGGGGGGGGGGGGGTGAATCAATATTTATAACTTAAAAATTTTACGTTTTCCTTGCTGATTTCTATACATGAATTTAATGAACCCAACTAGCGTATACACACGGATATCCTTAAGCAAACTTGCGTATGACCAGATATCTTATTATGCATATAATTATTTACTTAAATCAGTGCATCATTCATTCATCAGATGTTTATTAAGTAGTAATCATGTGCAATAAGAATAGAATAAATCATTACACATAAGAAATACACATGAAAACCAGGATTTTAAGGTGGAAACCCAATTCGGGAGAAAACCATCGCTACTATCGTCTCTCTCTTCAATATTTATTATATGGAAAATAGATTACATTATTGTACTGATGCAGACTCATATCAGTACATAGGAATCTACCTGTAGAAGGCTGCAACCTTCTCTTGTTCTCCAGCTACAACTCGAAGGGAGCTCCAATCCCCTGATCTCGTTTACCAGCCACTACTGGAAGGGAGCTTCAACCCCCTGATCAGAACACCAAGTTCTACTGGCATGAAGCTTATACCTCCACACTAAATACTTTAACCCTTAAAACCACTGCAGACCATGTTTCATCAATTTTCACATTGGATCACACAGCTTCGACACAACTCTTCATAAATATAAACAATAATAAACTTCACCCAAACTTCAATCAGAACAGTGAGATCACTGTAACCAGAACACAGTAATAACCTAGATTTCAGAATCAGTATGCAGAATCAATCTCAACCCTGATCATTCATTATCTTAAAATGCATATGCTACTTCTCCTCACTGATCTCGCATGTATATGCACTATCATTCACACCAACCTGCATATAGATCTGAGAATACTGTTTTTATAGAATATGATAAGTCTTAGCACCATATATGAGGCTTTTAGTAAGATATATTTTCAGTATTGTAGAACCCTTATTCAATCATTCATCAGTAAAAATATTCCCTCTCTCATTGATTATATTTGTACGTATTCAACTTAACAGCATATACAGTATTCAAGCAACCCAGATCTATATGAAGACTTCATTGACAGACAACAGAAATACAACAGTAAATAAATAGATAACCTCTCTAGCAAGCTTTAGAAAACCCTGACTTTCATACTTGCTTTCGCTAAGACAAAGCCGCGTGTATATGTGCTTTCACTGTGACAAACTAGCACATAAAGATGCAGATCTATAAAATTACCCATATTTATTTAATTAACTTCAACAACCATGTGCCAAGTCCCAGATTCACACATCACATGATTAGATCATGCAAGTACATAGTCTTTTGAGGTCTAGAGATCCCGATCCACCATTGTATCCAAGGGTGCATCATAGATTCAGATCTACCAATAAAACAAAGTTCATCCCATGCAGATATACTTCAGAGATAAGTATTCAGTAACAACCCTTCACATGCACACCCTTGCACTATGATCTTCTTCTCCTTATGTAGATTTAGCCTTTACCAATACCATGAGCCAAAAACACACAGCTGCAGATGGTATTCTTGGACGGAATCAAATAGATGACACAATGCTCAATAATGTGGGCTAATACCATGGTAATTCCCCCTGGTATCATAATTTTAGAGCACAAAAGGCATACACGACTTTGCTTCTTCGTACCTACATGTATATGTGACTTATCTTCAAAAAAACTATGTATATACTAATTCTGGATGTATACGCGGGTTGCCTGTATAGAAAGTAGTGTATATATTGCCTCCATACATAGGTTTCCTTCATCAAACCTGCATATACATTGAGAAATATTTATTTTTTCAATTTTCTGGCACTTACTAGAATTCCTTTCTATGTCACTTCTAAACTGAGCTATAGAAACGTCATTTTTACATATTTAACAAATAGGTTACTATCAAAAGGAAAATCATCAAGTAGGTTTCCATCAAGGACAACATATTGCATCATATTTCCAACATCATCAGTTTCAAATACATGTTGAAAGGGATCCGAAAATGGTTTCAAGGTTGAGCTCGATAGAGAAGATTATTCTTTGCTGATCACATTCATTTGATTAAGAATAATTGATGGGGTGTCAGAATACGATTGTACTGCTACATATATCGATTCAAAATGACTCAAAGGCATCTCGCTGATGAAATGGTACAATTATGATTCTGAAGGCACAACCCATCTGTCATCAAATGGTATAGTGCTTGATGAGTTCATATTGATATTGGAAATTTTTTGCGGTATGTTGGGTGGAGGTATAGAGAAATTTTCGATGAGAGTGGAATCCTTCATTAATCTTACACCAACATATTCATAGGGGATGACCAATTTTTCAACATGCTGGATGTTATCCATAGAAATAGGGTCTGATGAAAAGTATGACAATTGATCAATTTTAACAATATTTCCTTTGTAAGGAAACATGATTACCCGAAAGACTGATGAAACTACAACAGTCATGGCATAAGACCAAATATGACCCAAAATAAGGTTGTAATCAAGAGGGGCATCAACAACGTAGATTAATGTTTTTTTCCTTATACTTCTATAGGCACATCCCAGAGTATTCCATATGGATGAAATCCTCTTCCATCAAAGGCTTTAAGGATAGGTAGTGACTGATTGAGTGCTAGAGAACAAAGGGTTTTCCAACAATATAACAAAATTATACACATATATTCCCCCTCATCAATTACAATACGAAAAACTCGTCTTGATTTGAATAATATGGGAATCTGAAAATCCATCTTATGAGGGAGTCTAGGTACAAAAGTTTCGAGATTAAAGACCATGAGGTTCGAATCTTGACGATCAATAGCTCCGATAGCTGATAATAGTAATTTCCTTTGTGCTGGACATGATTGTATCCTTTGTGCTAACATTGATTAAGGGGATATCGCCAAATATTCAACAATGTTTTAATTTTGAGCAACTCTCACATGTGGATTGAAAGCTGACTTTCGAAGTACACCTTTAGCAGGCGGTTTAATCACTAGATCAATATGAGGTTTCTTGATTTGAAGCGGTTTGAAAACTGAACGAGGTATCGCTGGTGTTTGAATATAATTTTAGTTTCTTTACCAGTTACAGGATTCTTAGTTCCATAGTCTTGAGATCATGTTGCAACCATGACCTAAGACATCAGTAAAATATCTGCCGATGAATTGGAAGAATATCCTATTATTTTACTATCTTGAGAGGGAAAAGTATCCTTCAAGACAGTAGGTGTGGGTGAACCTTTGAAAAATTTGGATACCTCGAACCGATGTGGACACTCTTTAGTATAGTGATCCTCATCGCAAATAGGACAAGGATAACGAGGTTTCCGTTTTTCATCAGGTGGTTCATTTTTTTCTGTTTTCTCTTTAGGATATGCATTTTGTTTATTTTTATTCTTTCTTTTCTCCTTATTCCCGGTTTTAGATTTATTCATCGATGAATCTACAACATGAATGTCGGTAGAAGTTTCAAGGGAAGAATCTCCTTTAAGTGAATCTGGGAAAGTTATCATTAGAGAAGTAGGTTTTGATGACTTCTTCTTACTCTTGTTAGCACTAGCTATGCCAATTACACTATCTGTAGAATGTGAACCAGAAGGAGTTGCATTTATTTGACCTGGGCATGGAAAGTCAAAAAAAATTTCGTATAAAGTACCAGATTATGTATATACAAGGTCTAAGTATTATACTTGAGCTATGACCTGTTCTTCTGTAACAAATCCTCCCTTAACTACATCTTCAGTGATATTTGGAGGTAATGATTTGATGAAACATTATGCCAAAATTTGATCCAAAATGAAAACTTTCACTAAACATCATCTATGTCTCCATTCATGCATGTGATCTGAAATGTATGTAGACATACTCTATTTTAATGAAGTTAAGAGTTCCATGCCATTGCCGTAACGAACTGGAAAATGAAAGTGAGTTTAGAAAATTGTTGCTAACGTGTTGAAATTATTGAAAGAGCCACGTGGTAGTTCAATATACCACTTTGCAGCTAAGCCTATCAATTCTCTTTGAAAAAGTCACAATCGAATGGAATCATCGATTAAAGAGTTGGATGCGCACCAAAGATGATAAGTCATCACATGATTTGAGGGGTCCACTCCTGATTTTCCTTCAAACATAGGTATGTAACTTGGAAACTTATTTGGAATTGGCAAGCAAAACAGAAGATAATAAATCAGATCGCTTGTGAGGCATGACAAATATGGAAAGTCTAAAGTTCCAATGAATGGTAACTGACGGTTAGGGTCCTATTGAAAAAACTGATAACCTTGAGGAACAATAACAATACCTAGAGGAGGATATCAAAGGTAGCCTAGAATAGCCTCTATAGATGGGATTGGAATACCTTCGGGGTATCCAGGGTTAGCCATACCAAACTGAGGTTGAGCTGGTATCTGATACGTATAATCAAGGTATGGTTGAATTTGGTAGAGTAGATTTTGTCCTATGGATCCATATTGAAACTACCCTTAATATGGTTGATTAACAAGTTGACATATATAAGGTTGGCTTGTTGGAATTGTAGCTATAATAGGTTGTCCACCAAACATTTTAATAGTAAATTGAACCACAGGTCTAGGTTGATGAGCAGTGACTTGGGGAATTGCGTGTGATACCGTTGATGTTGTTGTTTGAGGGGTTGTATCAATAGGGATTTGGGAAACTTCATGGATAGGTGTACTTGGTTGTTGAACAGAAGTTTGCACAACATATTGGATAGGATTTTTTGGTGTACTCAGACCATCTTGCTGAATACTAGGTACATATACTTAAGGTGAAATTTGAAGTGCAGGTTGGGAAGGTTGTTGGATTTGGGTATAAAAAAATTGACCAATTGGCTAACCAGGTTGATTATAAGGTACTTGCATAGTAGGTTGCAAATTCTATTGGTTCAATGACGAGTTCCACACTGTGTTAACTGCGGGATAAGGAGCTCCCATTAAATGTTGCGATGCGTAAGGTTGACTATAACCAGTTTGAGGTATTGGAAGGTAAGGTTGATAATTTTCTGGATAATTTCCAGTAAAGGCTTGACCTCCTTGAAAGGATTGTTGTTCTTGATAAAATTACTTCCCCAGAGGAGGTTGTTGTACTTGAATAGGTTGTGGCCCTGGCATAGGGTACTGCACTTGAAGAGGTTGTGGCCCTATCATAGGGTACTACCCTTGAAGCGGTTGTCCCTTGAAGAGGTTTTCCTTGAGGAGTATATTGCCCCCCAGGTGGTAAATTTCTACATTGAGAGTCAGGTAAAGGAATATTTCTAGACATCATATAGACTTGTTCCATTGTTAAATTTTTGGTATCAGATTCATTGAGACCAATTGATTGTGTAATTTTTTCAGTAGAAGGAGATGCTCCTGAGAAAGTACCAGAGAGCGACTATTATCCAGTAGGATCTGATGGACCATCATACAGAAACGTTTCTGGCGATGAAGAAAACATGGATGAATCACTGAAAATGTTTAATGAAGGCATGTAACTACCTTTGGGTATGGAGTAAAAAGGAATGTGGGGTGGTGAATAATTGAGACCAGTATTATGTAGAATGTTGGTTAACTGAGAATGCCAAGGGTCTGGTTTAAAAGGGTTGTAATGGTAAATCGATTCACTATGCCTTAGATCTAAATATTCTTGAAATGAAGGAAATGCAATCTATTCTTCTATGTTAGTAATCTGATCAATGTTGATCAGGCTAGGAGGAATATTCTTAGTGATGCGAAACTTCACTCGAGGTGAACGATAATGACCAGGGATTCAAGCTCTGAACTCCCAAGTTGAATCAGATGAAGTAGATTTAGTTTTAGGTTCATATATTTCGGGTTCAATAAGTTGACTATCTGCGAATCCACCGGTTGCAGACTCAACTGAGATTAATTCTAAAATTTCTGGTTGTTCTTCTTTCTAAGGTTGATTTACTTCGTAATTAGGATGTATAATTACTGACGTTTCCTCGTGTTCAGTAGATCTAGTTCCTGATTGTTGACCTCTTTCAGATTTAATATTTTCTAATTGACTTGGTGTATACTCAGGGGTTTCCCCTACATTCTATGAGAGTGTCTCGGTAATTCAGCCACGGTTTATGTTTTACACACAAAATCAAAAAATGGTGCAACAAAATAGACCGAAGGCCGCTAATAAAACAAGCAATTTAAACACACACCTACAAAATCTAAGAGACAAACCACACACAAAAAGTATGCTTCCACACTAAAAACACTATTTGATTATGAAATCCAACGTCATAGAAGTTTAATGTGGAAAACTTGGTGGTTGGGACAGTTACCCCGACAACCTGGTTAATGAAATAGTCTGGTGCATGTCCCTCCACTTATTCCATCTCGAAGTGAAGAGTACCCTCTGGAAAGTCCAAGTGAATCTATTCGATGTTTGTTCTAGGTACAATGGGACCTTCCCTACACCGTCACCTTAGGAAAAATCCTGAATATTATGGTCACTAAGGTCACCAATGGAAAAAAATTCACCTGGGGGAACAATCTACGATCTGATATACACGCAAGGGAAAAGTATCAAGCTCAATACCCTTGAAGGATCCTCGATATGGTAAATCCAAGGTTTGCTGATAAGTGACCCCAGTCTCCTCGACAATACTTAATCGAGGTTTACCATTTGTATTACGTGGACATCTTCTATCTTTTCCAATGATATAGGTACTATTACCTCACTGGGTCCGAGATGATCCTGTGATTGACTCTTTTAAGAAGAGCTTCCCAGAGTACAAATGAAACAATTGGATTTTCCTACCGCAAGATTCTTCTTCTTTGTTAAAACTATTTTGGAAAGTCTATTACAACCTATTCCAAAACACTAGCCTAAGCTATGTTGGTGGAATGAGCCTTAGAAATTGTAAAATATCTAGATTGATTTTATTTAGGTGTTGTATTAATTCGTCTGTTACTTAACAAATAGGATATGGAGTTGAAACTTTAATGATGTTTGTGACCCGACTCAAAATACTGTAAATGCATCTGTATGAGAAGTGCAACTCTTTATTTTCAATGAATCTTATTTAAGAGAAATTTGAGAGATTTTATCAATTTCCAAAACGCAAACTCTTCATAAACAAAATCATTTTTGAAAGGAAGATGATTTCATGAAGAACTAAATTTGCAAGGATGATCAATTTCTCTTTTAAAATAAAATTCCTTGAATCACTCAAATCAAAAACTATAATTCAACAAATAATAAATTTCCAAAAGAAAACAATATCTAAAAATCTCTAAAAGCATAAATTTGAAAATCAAAACCAAATTCTAATTATGAAGTCTATCTAGAGTGTTTGAGAATGATTTCTCCTACTTGTGATCAGACTAAGAAAATTTCCACTTATTTAGATAGAAATGAAATCATCCAAGAGTGCTTTGGTGTTAAATCAGAGCTTTAGTAAGCTAGAAGCTCTTCCAAGTTTGCAAATGGAAAGTGGAACAAAAATTCATAAAAGTAAGGTTTGCAATGTTCCTAATGGCTCAAAAAAGACAATATCATAATACCAGTAAGCTGAGGAAAATGAAGGTGTATTTCAAATAGAGCAGCAATAAATTAGGGCAAATGCTCACTTATAAAATGCAAATAGGATGATAAATCACTCAAAACTCAAACTTTGATGAAACTAAGTTCTCACACAAGATCTCACAACTAAGATGGATCACGGAAAACTTAAAGAATAAGGTTATCTAGCTCTAAAAAAGAAAAAATTGTTTTTTTCAAAAATTTCTAGGGGATGCGCAACTTACAGTGGAATCTAGTGCACATGCGCACTGAATTGAACTAAAAGTTGCACAGGTTGCTAGACTATTTTCTACTGAAAACCGCGTATGCAAGGAAAAACTTGAAAAAATAAATAACAAGCTTTCTTTTTCAGGGATTCTTAAAATTTATCTACCCAACCAAACTCAAAGACGTCAAAATCAGAAAATTAAAAATTCAATCTGAATACAAATAAATAAATGTAAGCTCTATTCCCCAGTATGGTCACCAATTTTTTACGTGGATTAATCCCTCTTGCGGACAAGAGCGATCTCCCTATTACTCATCGAGTAACTAGAAACAAATATCCATTTGAAAAAAATTTCCTCTAGATTAATTAAATTTCTAGATTATTATAATGGTAAAGTAGAGAGGACATGCCCCTAACTTGAAATCCAAACGTTTGATGTAGCCCTTTGTCCCATTGCTCCAAAGTGGTTTCTCCAATGAGTAGAACCTGTAATCAAAGACAAGAAAAATAATCAAATCATCTGCAACATATAATAATAGAAAAAGATAATAAAAAAGGAATCTAAGTATTGACATTATTCCAATAAGAATATAAACAAAGCAATGAGAAAAAGAGATCCATATGTATTATCTTGAATACAAAGAGAAATCTTACAACCTGATGCCTTGATGTTGTACAAATTTCTCCCAGGGTCCTGAACAATCATTCTCCTTCAATCTGATAAGACTTCCTCTCTGAATACTAGCATGGAGTTATAGAGACATGGGTGTGATCATTCTCATGCCAATAACAACTCATTAGTGTAGAAAGCATGCACTCATATGAACTCTCTTCAGCTTAGAAACTATATAGATTAGTCTCTAATTACATTAGTATATACCCTTCAACATGAAAATTGAGTTTAATTTATAGGGAAATGGAGGTAGTTCAGTTCCATGAAGAGGGGGATGGATTCCTCTCATGAAGGTATTTGAGCTCTATGGACCAAGGGATAAGCTTGATGAGTGGAGGGATAAAGCTCGAATTGATCGCGACTCTAGAAGCTTCTAGTTGGGAGAATATTCGACCAACTAGGCTTCTAGAATATAATTTTTTCTTTTATTTTCTTTTCACGGGGGTGTGTAGGTTATAATGGCAAAAAGTGTGGGATTTTCCACAGTTTATGGATAGAGCATCAGCGCATGTGCACGGAAAGGCTAGAAAAACCCTGTAGGTAGACTGCTAAGGGTTTTACAGAGCTTTTCTCCAATTCCAAGACTTGATTTAGGAACATTAGTGTTTTTTAACTCTAAGGGATCATGATATGGATGGTGATAGACCCATATGAACAATAAAATATCATGGTGACAAAATGACGTGTAACAACACGACAATTTCTCTTGGTGCCCAGGTCCAATTCATGCCAAGAAATGAATACTGAGCGCATATTTCATCCAGAAAATTAGAAGACATGTAAAATCTAACTTGATTACCCTTGGGAGGGTTCTTTGAATGAGTGAGATGAATTCTCAACTAGTGAGCCAACAAATCCGACCATTTTAAAGGTTTTCCTTCATTCACAACCTGATTTAGCAATAATTCCTACCCTTCTAGAAATGTCTCAGTACTGTTTTGACCATAGATCTAAAAACATAAGAATATCAAGTACTGGTAAGCCTTCCTGAGATGTTTGGTCTTATAAGTGTTTCTGAGTGTCTGGCATAATTTTGAAGGCTCTTTCACCCAACCTCTGATGACATCCTTTGTGCTCAAGTAGCTAGTGATTGCATAAAAGTGGGAATCAATGATTTATTCTAGCATTGGTAAATTATACATCAAGTGGTAATTATGTGTCATAAAGGAGGTTTTTTTTTGTCCACTGGCACTGTAGAGAGTCATGGAATTGCTATCCGTATACGATAGTATCTAGCTGAAGATTTATATACATGGAAAAACCAGGTACCTACATGCAATATTGTGTAACCCCGACCTTTTTACATTTATGTACACCTACCGATATTTAATATCTAAAGTCTTTTAATTAGAATATCGCATTCACTTTATTCCATTTAATGTCTAAATATTTCTCTATAAACAATTGAGAGTCTAAGAAAACTGGTGAGTTCACTGAAGTAATCTCAATTTTCTCTCCAATGCTAATTTCAGTAATATCCTTTGAGATGGATATCTTGGGAGCCATGGTGATAGATAATAATCAAGAGAAGTGCTCAAAAATTGCAATATCTACAAGAGGGAAATGAACTTGTGGAAAAAATAAATTAGCTCAAGAAAAATGAATCACAAATCAAGATCAAGAGAACAACCACCAGACTTAGAGGGAAAATTGTGCAATTCATGGACTAAGAAGAGTTTAGCCTCATGAATTGTGCATTGCGTAATCTGAATAGTGAAGAGAGAGGCTTGAGGCTTGAAACTGTGCAATGTACCATCTGAGCTTGGGCAGACTCATGGAGAGATTGCACATTGTGAAGTATCAGTGGCCAAGGATGAGGCTTGAGTCCTGGAATTGTAGAATGCATAATTCGGTAAGGCAGGAACTACACATTGTAGAGTCTCAGAGGCCAAGCACGAGACGTGAGCCTTTGAGTTTCATAATGTCCAGTTGATCATGGCATATGGTTGCCAAATAAAGGGAAGGTATGTACAGGAAGAGGATGGGAAAGTGGTAGATATAAATGAAGATGAAAGTAAGATTGCATATGTACCTAAGGAAATATAGATTAGTGAAAATCAAGTGTAGAAGATTAATATGCAAAAATAACAACATGCATAGGGAGTCTTTGAAATGACAACCACTAATGGGAAAAAATAACAAGTGAATGTGAAGATTATAAAGAGTGAACAACAGATAGAACCAATACTTGTACAAGCTAATATCAGTTAAAATGATAGAAACTATCAAGAGAAACAAGAAAAAAATTCTCACATAAGTCAAATGACAAAAAGAGACAGAAAAGCAACAAAAGACAACAAAAGAAAAACTCATCGGGAAAAGTGCTGAAAACTCTTTCGAAGGTTCCTTGATCTCCTTAGGAAAGATAGATCTCCAAGATAGAATGTGAAAATGATCTCTAGGGGCATCTATTATATATATCTACACGAGCTATGGTTTCTGATGCACATGCCTAAAATCAAAGAAAAAGTGCCACTTGTCTGAAAGTCATAATTAACAGCTTACTAGACTGGACCGGACATCAATTGGGAAACTCTTATTTTTTATGGATGCTAACTCTGATTTTTTAGGAAACTTTTTTTCACACTGGTAAAGGGGATTTAACAATTCCCAGACTCAAGGATATTCCTACTTCCTTACCTTAGTGAATTGCATAGTTTCTGAGGAGAAGAATAGATTTTGAGAAATTTCTGAGGCTCAAGGCTAGACTACCTCTTTGGATTTCATAATTCAGATCCGCAACGTTGGCATGTCTTCCAATATTATGCAATTTCTGAAGGGAAGACCGGAAAAGATGTAATTTCAAGGCAATATGAGGCTTGTGCTTGAAAAATTTCCAATCGGGATCAAAATAGGACATAAAAAGCACTGCATGGAAGATATGTCTTAAGATAGCATGAATACTTGATGAAAATGAATGTTGATATATTTCGGGTAGAAGGGAGGCTCCAAAATTAAAGCATGGGAAAAAATTTGGAGGGTGGTTGTAGCAGCTACAACAAGAGACTTGTAAAAAACTAATTTGGTTACAAAGGTTTATGGATGATTTGGGCAAGAAGTAGTAGATGGGGAGGTTATATAGTGACATCCAAAGTGCCATTAAACTTGAAAAGAACTTAGAATTTAATTCCAAGACTAAACATATACAGATTAATTACCATTTCATACAGTTAGTGTTGGAATATGGACGGTTGAAGGTGGAAAAGATACACATTAGCCAAAATCCTGTAGATATGTTAACAAAAGTTGTAACTAGGGATAAACCGAGATTCTTCTCAATTTCAATTGGCCTTCAAGGATAATTATGAAGATGAGAAACAACCAAGACCAAAGTGTAAGCATTTTCTAGTAAGTGAAGGAACGATGGAGTTGATATAATTAGTCTCCACGTGGAAGATTTTTGGATGTGAAACTTGATTATATTCCTGATTCAGAGATCATATTTAAGTCGTGTTTGGATCCCAATCCCTGACGAGGGTGGGGGGGGGGGGTGGGTGTGCGGTGGCTTTTCCCCCCATTATTGTTGTGTGGGGGTCCAAGGGGGGCGATTTCATGTTTGAACCCTCCCCTCCTCTGGCAGCAGTTCAGAAGCAACACCCCTGAAGAAAAATATAAATGAAAAATTACCTTGTTAAATATTGTAATTTCATAGTCAATCTGGGTGGTTCATTAGGCAGATGATCTGATGGTATAAGTTACGTCTAATTTATGGTTTTTTTCCCCTAGAAGGCAACCCCTTGGTTTATATCAGCTAATTGTATTACATTTGTGTATTATTGTTCTAAGTGAGAAAGAGAGAGGAGATTGTGTGAGAGCGAAGAGGAAATTATAGCGGATTTGTTGTAGGTTGTATATCTTCAATTCACTGGATAATATAAAAGGAAGGAATGGTTGTTTCTCCTTGGACATGGCCCAAATTGAGTGAACCACATATATTTGTGTCTCTCTTATTTTATGCACTTTTGTATTTGTGTTCCACAGTATTTTGTGTATTTCATTGTTTCGTTAATTAATTTCTAACATATCAAAATTGAAGCAAATAATTCTTATAGCTCACAAATACACCACTCTCATGGATAAATTTCTATTCATTCTAAATGTTCTGTACCGTTAAACCAATATACTACCACTTTGGAGTCTCCAACCATCTTGAGCTAAATCATAATATTAACATTGGCAAACTCATACTCGTATAATTGGAAAACTCGTGCTCTTAAAATTGGCAAAGATTAAGAGTGTACAAAGATGAAAAAGTTGAGATGCATGGGTGTTTCTCCATACTAACACCTAATTTAAAATGGAAAAAGAATTATAAATAAAAGTGCAATCCTATATTAGCGGCATATCGACTTGGAATCCCTTATAGTTTCTACCAAAAATACTACATTCCTTTCAAGAATAAAAAATAGAAGAATGTATGGGAAATATAATATTCTAGATTCTATTTATTCAGAACTAACAATTTGATCATAATGACTATAAATATATATAGTCGTAATTATGTTTATGATTCTACTTTGAATCTTGAGAAGAAAAAATGATAGACTTGTATGATAAACAATATATTAAAACTATGAGTCAAAAATAATGGGAGACCCAACTATGTTTGATAGGTAGAGCATCATTACATTATGAAGGCTATTAGAAGGTTTCCAACCATTGCTCAATTAATATATTAATGAAGAATTAAAAAGAAATTTAAAATTTCTTTATGACTCAATGTTGTGAATATTTATTGAACACAAGCTTAAGATATAACTTAAATTTAGTTATATTTTAAACACAAGTATTTAAATTAAATAATTAAAACATAAAGTGGTGTTACATTTGGTATCAAAACTAAGTTCAAAACACTAGCATTTTAGACTTATTTATTTCATCTATGCATTAAATTTTATTAATTTTTTGAAATATTTAAAATTAATGTTAATAAAACTTGAATCACTTACTCTTATTAGGAAAATATGGACAGAAGAAGAGGGCCATCTATGGATAAAGATCAAGTTGTGCATCTTCCAATGTATCTTACACCTCCAAATTATTTTTCTAGAAAAGAATAACCCATCAAGTAACAAGGTTTGTTTCTTCAAGAGAGGTGATAACATGATTTGTTCTTTCCAAGAAATGTTAAATCCACTAATGAACTGGATGGAAAGTGAACAAGAAGAAATATTTATACATGTAGAATAATTGAAAAATCATGCAAGCAACCACATTCATCGAGATATGGAGAATGCAAAGTTTCTATAATGTTGGGGGTCTTTTAATGGAAAAGTAGTTAACGCTGAGTTGGAAATCATGGATATGCATCGCATGTAGAAATTACACCAATGTATTCAATCCGATCATGTAATATACTAAAAACGATACTAGATCATTCTACAATATTTGCAAAAAATAAACAAAATCACACAATCATACAAAGTAAGAGAAAGAAGAAAATCAATTTCACAACACAGATATTTTTCCCGGGGAAATCTTGTTGCTCAAAACCCCTTTATCTTTATTGTATATTCAACCAAGGAATAATGAAACAATAAAGAGCACTCTTCTCACAAGATTCTGCTTCACTCTACCAACTGGCTCACACTGATATAGACAAAATTGACCAACACTTAGCTAATTTCCTGCCTCTGCTCAGGCTGCTTTGATTGCACAATTCTAAGAACAATTGATCCCTATTAATTAGGAAATTCAACCTTCCCAAAATCCGTAATACATCATGGGAAATCCTATGGTTGCATAATTGCGTGCCAACAATTTACTAATAATACAACTAATAGATAACATCCCTTTAACCTCTGTCTCAAATAGGTCTTCGTCAGAACTGACATGCATTCAACTGTTAATAGTAAATCATCATTCACTTGACATATCACTGCATGTGAATTAAATTTGATTTAATTCACTTGAACTCTCACTAGTGCAACAATTATTTACACCTAGTTAGACTGAATTTAACACACTAAATTTAGTTAACATATTCCTCACGCATTAAAATAATACACTAGCTGCAACTTGGACTCTAAAACAAATATAATCACTATACATGCCTCACCAACCACCCTCAACTTGATTTTCATGAGCTAACTGAGTATATCACACTCAGTTAACTATTACGAGTTATTATGAGATAAGATTACAATTTATTGTCCAATTTAATTAAGGGAAAATTGAATTAGACACACATTTCTTGTTGAATTTTCAACACTCCCTCTCAACAAGAAAGGGATTATCAACTACCATGATCCTGCCTATGTGGTATTATGAATTTTCTCTTGGCAAGTGACTTCATTAGAATATATACATCCTGGTCCTACGTGGGAATGTGCTGATGTAACATAATGCGTATATGAACACAATCTCTGAGATGGTGGTACCAGATGTCAATAAGCTTGGACCTGTCCTGGAATACTGGATTAACTGAGAGTTTTATGCAACTATGGTTATCACAATGTATCACTGTCAGATCCATTTGATGACCAAACAAACCAACAAGAATCTTCCTCATCTAGATGGCCTCATATGCCTCCTGACTAGATGCCATGTACTGTGCCTTGGCTGAACTAAGTGCAACTGATCTCTGCTTCTTACTATACCAAGAAACTGTTGTTAATCCTATGCTGAAGATCCCCCCTAATGTCATCTTCCTATCTGATGGACTTCCTGCCTAGTCTGCATCAGTGAATCCTTGAAGTTTCACCGCCTCTATCCACATGTACCATCATCCATACACAGTAGTTCCCCTAAGATATCTCAAGATATGCTTCCTCGCCTTCCAAAAGAGCTTGGTCAGCTTAACCATATCTTGACTAAGTTGGTTAACTGTGTAACATACGTCTAGTCATGTGTTCACCAAGTACATGAGTGAACCCACATTGTTGGCTTTAGGGGTCCTGACCTAGGTTCACACGTTAAGTTTTTCCAAAAAACCCCTATACTACTGGCCCTTTCGGCAGTGACCTGCACAAGTCTCATTCGAAGCAGTATGGGAGGGTGCTAGAACTAGGTTTCTACACCCAAAAAGAGAGCAGGTAAGCCAAGCCACACATAGCGCACAGATCTATAGAATAGAGCTAGTTTGCAGGCTTAAATAGATAACCAATGTACACAGTATTACAGATCTAGATCTTAGGTCCACATCCACGTGCGTTCGACCAACAAATATATAAAGTACAGTACGCGTAACAGTCCATATAGCATATGTTAAAAATAAACACAGCAGAGAACACAGATCATTCGTACCTTATCACAGATTTAACATAGAGCATAGATTCATATAAAAGATAGATCCAGAACCAAATACCAGCAATACTTCTCATATATTATCAGAAGATTCTTACATAACCCCAAATCCCACCTGCGCACACAGCCAGCAGGGTCCACACACACCAGGACAAAGATCTCCGCACACACATCCAGCAGGAGTCCGACCCAAATACCTGGAACCCAGAACTAACAATCCACACTTAGCATTCACTTCTATTCATCTTCTACCTATCGACTCAAAAATACTTAATATTTATACCAATTTATCCTAGACTTACCATGGTCCGCAAACCGTGGTTTGCAGACTCGTAGTTTTACCTATTTACCTACTTACAACGTATTAGGGCTTTTATCCACCCTATCACCCATGCGCTATACTAAATATAGTCAAAATAATACAAAATTGGACCAACTTTCATTAGTGTGGGATACCCTGCTCCAACAATCCCCCAACATAATCTTGTGACTCGTCTCGAGTCACTGCAATGGTAGAGCCTCCACCTGCGCACACAATTCATTAATATCTGCAATGAGGTGGGGAAGGCTGTCGAGACTCTGGTGGGTAGTGGCTTGGGCAAGTGCGACAAGCTTTTGAGACATTGGTCCTTCCGCAGCTGAGGTGAGATTTTCCCATAGTTGATGGAGGTGCGTTGCTCCTACCTCCACATCCTGTGAAATACAGAAGGCCAAAGCGACCCATGGTTTCAGCTGTTGACTGATGGTGTCTCTTTGTCAGCGAAGTTCTTGGATTTCTTCTTGGAGTATAGTACTGAATCTGATGCTGACCAATATTTGTGTTGGCACTAGTGTGGGTAATGTAGCTTCGATGTGAGCCACTGCCTCTTCCTTCTGTTTCAAGTCTTGGTTGAGTTGCTGAAGTTTTGGAGCATGCTGTAGCATGGTCCAGAGCTGTGTGGTGGACTCGATCAATTGAGTTGCCTATATGATCTGTGCTATAATGGTATCCATAGCATTGGTGACAAGGGTGGTGCGTTGCTCGTGGAACTCCGGGGTTGTGTCAGGTTCTAACTGATTCTGCAATATAGTAATTTGCTGTGCCAACATTGTTTTCAGGTCCCACAACTCTGTTTTGGCTGCCCTGAATGTCGCTACTAGGCCGGCCACCTTATCCTATGCTGACGTCGTAGCAGGGACTTAATCTGGTAGTTCTACGTAGATTTGGTGAATCATTGTTATGAGCTCCATTTTCCATGGGATAGCGAGAGTGAGGGAAGTGTGTTGTTGTTCCATTGTCCGTTCGAGGAAGCTGAGACACTGGTCCATTTTCTGGTCTCGACGATGGATTTCTTGTGAGACCGTGCTGTGAAATATTTGCAGGGCTTCGCGAGGGAGCATGGCCAGGTCCAAATGTATGCTTGTGCTGATGGGGAATTGGATACCTAAAAAGGCATTTCCAGGTACAGAAAAAACCTGGTATTCTACTGACATAGGAGAAGAACTGGTAGTTGTCGTGGGAGTATCTTCCTGAACTATGCTATCTTGAATTGCAGTGGTGCACAGCTGTAGATCCTGAATGTTGGTCTGAATAGTGGTGAGCACAACCTGTTGTTGGTGCTCTGTTGCGGACTAGTTTTCCTCAACGGTTAGAGTGATGGTGCCTGTGATTTGCATGAGGTCACTACTAGTGAGAGTAAGTGCAGTATCATGGTCCTTGTGTGGAGCACGTGGCTTCTTTCAAGTCCATGTTTCATATGCTCTTAGCCTCTTTGTGCCATGGCTATCAAGAGTATTACCTTCGTCGGGACTGAGCGCAAGCTGTGACCTCATTGCATCTTTGGTTTTAACAGTCTCTAGTAGCTGCATAGTGTCTTTCACGAACATGGTGGGGATGGATGGTGGACTCTCCTGGGTAAGTGGTTCTGCGTTTGGCATGGTGGCCCCCCTGGTGTTGTGCCATACAGGAATCTAGCACTCCAGGATTTTGTCACTCGCTTCGTATTTGGGTGGTACTTCCATAGTGGTTGTAGGTTTACTGATTGGTACACAACGAATACCTACTATCAGGAGATGGGGAGCAAGGTGGGAGAGTACGAGTAAGATGGTATAAAGGATTATGCAGTATATAGAATAGGTAGGTAATTTATATACATGATACAAGCCAACAGAGTTATCGGTCTGTTCCGACGGACAATGCTCATGGGTAACTAACGGTAATGGCATTCCTACTTGGGGTTTGCCATTGCATGAACGGTATAAAATCTTCTGTAATCTCTTCATTAATTTCCATTTGGTTGTGCCTATTAATGGTACATTGTCCTTGTTATCAGAGTCCCTTGTTCCAACAACTATTTTTTGTACCTTCTGTGTAGTGTTCGTGTCTGCCATGTTCTGCCCCTACCCCCCCAACACAATCTTGTTGCGTAGGGGAAGCTGAACTAGGGAGGGTGGACTTATGGCAGGCTGGCCGAGTTTTTGCCATAGGGAGCCATGTAGCTTGGTCTTCCAAGGCAAAAATACTGCCAAACCAACTTTCGAACATACTGAGTGTACCCAATGGTCGCACTGATATGTTCCTTCCGTTGGATAATAGTATTATTTTCGGCCTTCGCTTGAGTTGTGGGGGGGTATGTTTCTAAGTACCCGTTGCATGGCCCCACTGGCCCTACAAATTCCTCCTTCAGTGTATCCCTGTAAGGGCTTTGCTGGTGTCCGTTGTCTACGTACCTTGCGGTCCTATCTTCATGGGGGCCTTCAGACTCCAAGGAGGTCTGGTCTTGCACATCCATTGACGCTTCAAATCGCAAGACCATCATATCCCAACATTCTTGCCATTCGTGGACGGTTTCCTTATGTAGCTCCCACCATTGTGCTAGCGCACTGCGTAGTGCCTGTTCAAGGGCTTCCAACCGGTGCTCTCGCGGGAGCTCTCCTTTGAATGATTGTAAAAAAACTTGAATGGGACCAAACCCATGGAATTGGGGTAGACTTCTTACTTCGGATGATATGCTTCGGAGGTCCTTTATCATACAACGCAATGTAGGTGCATCCTGTAAGTGTGGTGACCAGAATTCCGACCCTCTACTAGAGTCCCCTTCCCGCCAGATCATACCATCTATTCCATCCTTCGTAGTTAGCTGGTATGGTCGCACTCTATCTATATGTCGTGCTCCTTCCATCGGGTCTAGTGGGATTGTTACTTGTGTTCCTCTCTTCTCAAATTTCATACTGTGATCCTTTAGATTAATTATACTACCTGCAGTCATGGCCCAATCAGGGCTGAGGAGTGCTGGATCGGGATCCGTATCTCCCACGGTGTGGATAACTTCAAAATCAGCCCATGCCTTGATTCTAGCAATGTTTACAATAACCTGTGGTAATTTCTCCAAAGGTGTTATCATCTGCTGATTAGCCATGTGCAGCTGGGTGGTGGTCCGCTCATGTGTAGGGTCACCCATTTGTTGCCAAGTCTGCTTAGGGACTACGTTCGCCTCAAATCCTAATTCAAGAATGACTTGATCCATCTTAAAAGCCCCAATCTATGCAGTCAATCGCATCTCCCATCCTGTGCATTTTTGTTTATGCAATTTTCGTACCTGCGTAGCTGGGTAGGCCTGGCCATTGCACCCCTTGAGTAGATTTTGAATATTCTCCATGGTCTGCTTGTGGCATAGCAACTGCATACATACTTGTAGGAATGGTTTGATTTGTTTCCCATGTTCCTCATTAGGTGCGAGTACTGGGCCACAATCGTCCTCCCTTCAGGCATGAAGCTGATTTCCTGCAGGGTTTGCGCTCTTAGTTGCATTGCTGGGCCAGTGGTTGCTTGCGTCCAGGCTTTGCTAGGTGACCCTATCTCTCGCGGCTCTACCTTTACCTGCTGCACATTTTGTACAATATTCTGATGTTTTTCTTGAACCTTAGCTATTAGAATCGGGAAATCTTCGATCGAGTGATCCAACTGTCTACAGTACTGGCTGGTCTGTCTATTTGGATTGATGCAGTCTCTTGCAAAATGACCGATTTCCCCATAGTTGTAGCAGATGAGTTGGCCCCGACCTTGACCGATGCTTCCTCCTCAGCCTCCTCCCCTACCTAGGCCTGGGGATCCCCTTACTCCTATGGGGGATCTAGGTGACGTTAGGTCGGACTGAACCTGGAATATGCTCCCTCGCTCCATCAATAGCTCATAGGTGTGGCAATTCTGTTCATCATGGCCAACCGATCTGCAAAATCAACACCACTGCTGCACTCCACTTGACCCCATAGCCTCCCTAGGTCGTAAGGGACTAGGTGCTCTATTCAGCATATATGTAATCAATAGAGGGCAGTTATCCTTGGTATGACCATTGACTCGGCATTGAATGCACCATCTGTCTAGGCTGACCACCGATCCACATTCCTTGCACAGTTTCTGAATTTCGAGATGCATTACTTCTTGTTGACCCTGAATCTGGTGTACTCCCAACTGAGTGTCATCTCTCGGGCTAGCTTCTAGTTTCATAGCCACCTCTAATGCTTTTTCCTGTGTTTGAATAGATTTTTGTCCCATAGGTACTCGTAAGTGAGGTAGTAGCATAGTGATGAACCATTCTATGTGTTGTCTATCATCATACTGGAATCCACCTTCTTTGATTACTTTCTTTAATGATTGATCTGCTTCTCATACAGACTTAGACAACCCTTGCTTGATATCCTTTAGTTCATTTACTGTTTGCGAGTAGGATTTATGTTTTTTGAATTGTTGCTTTAGTGCAGCCTTAGTTTCATCAAGATTTGCATTTGCCTTCTAGCCGATGTACCCCATATACCAATCCAGATCCCTTTCCTCAAATCCAAGGGAAAACTGAGCCCATCTCACTACATCACTTAGTATATTCTGCGCAGCCCATGCGGACTCTACAACAAACCAGATTTGATCCATATCCTCATCGCCCACACCTTTAAAGGTTGAGAGCTTTAAGTGCGCAGCCATGTCACCTGTTAGTGGGGGTTGTGGGGAGTTTTTTTCCTCGATGAGAGCTTGATGGAGGGTTGAATGTGGCGAAATACCTTACCAGTCTATACGTAGCCCAATCTCCTTCCAATTTAGTTCTATAGTACTTCCCGCTACGTGTAGTACCTTCATTCTGGTCGGAATTCATTCACGGTGTATGGCTACATAGGATACTTTTTTCGCACAACAATATCTTTATTAACAGTGGTAAAGTTTTCAAGAACTTACCTCAAAACCCTTTAAAGAATCGCCTTTCTACTTCAGAATAGGATACTGACTAATCAATCACAAATTCTGTCACAAATCCTCCTAGTACACTGTCCACCCAATGATCTACTGTCCGGGTGATAGTATTGTCGGTCTTCTCTAGCTACAAAATTTGTTCTGGGGTGCACTGCGTAACTTCCTCGTCCTTCCAGCACATCTGGAATTCAACTAAGTTGGCCAACCACTCTTGAAGTACAATTGCAATTGTTATAAAGAATATTTCATAGCTCTCTATGAAAATATATTTGTTCTTCCACTCTTCACTAGTTATCGTTGTACTGTGATTTTCTTTTATCGTGAATTCCTGAACTTGTCTTTCAAACCATTAATCAATCTCTTTCTTTTCGGGTTTCAAATATGGCCTTAGCATTCCCTGGTCTTTCAAAATTCTCCTAATCCCAACAACAAAACCATTTGTTGGCTTTAGGGGTCCTGACCCAGGTTCACACGTTAAGTTTTGACAACAAACCCGTATACTACTAGCCCTTTCGGCAGAGACCTGCTTGCGTAGGTCAAAGTCTCACCCGAAGAAGTATGGGAGGGTGCTAGAACCAGATTTTCACACCTAGAAAGAGAGCAGGTAAGCCAAGACATGCACAACATATAGATCTATAGAACAGAGATAGTTTGTATGCTAAAATAGATAACCAGTGTACACAGTATTACAGATCTAGATCTTAGGTCCGCATCCACGTGCGTTCGACTAGCAAATATATAAAGTATAGTACGCGTAACAATCCAGATAACATATATTATAAATAAACATAGCAAAGAACACAGATCATTTGTACCTTATCACAAATTTAACACAGAGTGCAGATTCATATAACAGATAGATCCAGAACCAAATAATAGCAATACTTCTCATATATTATCACTAGATTCTTACATAACCCCAAATCCCACCTATGCACACAGCCAGTAGGACAAAGGATCTCTTCCCACACATCTAGCAGGAGTCTGACCCAAATACCCGGAACCCAAAAATAACAATCCGCACTTAGCATTCAGTTCTATTCATCTTCTACCTATCGACTCAAAAAGACTTACTATTTATACCAATTTAGCCTAGACTTACCATGGTCCGCAAACCATGGTTTGCAGACCCCTAGTTTTACCTATTTACCTGCTTACAATGTATTGGGGCTTTTATCAGCCCTATCACCCCTGCGCTAGACTAAATATAATAAAAATAATACAAAATTGGACCAGCTTTCATTAGTGTGGGAGACCCTGCTCCAACACACATGCTTCCTATAAACAATAGCATCCACTACCTCACCTGAAGTAGCATCCTCCTTCCTCTAGTTTCCTGCAAGAGGAGTCTCCACAGATTTACAGCTCTCCATGTGGAACTTCCTCAGAATATCTTTGGCATACTTTCCTTGAGAGAAAAATATCTCCCCATCCCATTGTTATATCTCCAAATGAAGTAGATAGTGAAGGAGTCCCATGTCCTTCATCTCAAACTCTCTTGGAAGATCTTCTTTGCAAGAAGTTATGAGCTGCTCATCACTTGTCAGAATAAGATCATGTAATGTTCCTAATTTTTGCCTTCAATAAATTGGAACATTAGATTTTGATAATTTCACTTATAAGTTGAATAATTGGGTGAGGAGGCCCATTCATAATAATAACATGGATAAAATCCCTCTATTATGAAAGGGGATTAGCCTTGGAACTAGATTCCACACCCTTATGTATGAAAGGGGAAATTTTGCAAAGAGGCTTGGTTAAGTTTGACCAAGTCAAACAGCGTTGGGTATGAGGTGGAAAGCACTACATGGGACAACGTAGAGATAGAGGAGGGAATATTCCTTTAAGGAGGAAACCCTAATGGATGGGGCCAATGGAGAGAGAGCCTTCACTTGCTATAAATGGAGAGGAGGACAGCCATTGTTATTCATGCTTATGATTATTCATTTCATGTCTATTTAGACATTGTGAATTCTTTGCTATTTAGCAAGAATTTCCAGGAAATTCTTGTTTAGTATTACCTCACCTTCTTGAGAGGCTGCTTGAAGGTTGGTTCTTCATTTTCCACATCTCTTGGCTCAAGGCCAAAGCATCCTCCGCCAGGACAGTGTTATTGCTGCAACAGCATAACTCTATGTTGTAGGGTGTTGCAGTGGAGACTCCACAACACCTCTTCCATCCCTTGTTTTTCAGAGAGAGAGTCTTTCCTTTCTTTGGGAGATCATATTGGAAGCTTGGGAGTTGATTTTCAGATCTTGGCACTTGGCCATAGTGTTCTATTCCACTCACTACGCAGTCCCTCTTAGTGACTCTGTTATTTTCATTGAGTATCTACAGTGAGGGTTTGCAGATTGATTGGAGGGTGAGATCTCAAGTGTAAGGATCAGCCTTTCACTTTCGAGATTCATTGGAGAAGGTATACTTCAGATTTCTCATCATCTTCAGCCTTCTCTATTCAGTTCCATATTTGAATTGCAGCTGATGCCCAGCAACTCCAGCATTTTTGCCATTTTGTGTATTTCAACCAATCCCTTGGAGGATTGTTGTATTGTTGCTTTCAGGGGTTAGAGCTTTGCTCCCCCAATTTATTTGAGCCATATATTGTCATATCTTTCATTTATTATGTAATATGGAGTAGTTCCTCTTATAAACTATGTCCTCATAGCCTGGGTTTATGTAAAAATAGTAGTATTCTCTATCTTCATGTACATGTATTGTTGAGGCTTGCATTGCCTTTCTTGAGAGGTTGTTTCCTCAAGAACTTGTATTATATTTGTTGCTATAACATTGTTCATTGGCCATTCAGATCTTCATATGCTCATGGTTGTATAATAACGCTGTCATGCCAGCTCTTGTGCTTACATTATTGTAGATCATTCATCGGCATCTCCTGAGGACATCTAACTATGGTAGATATGTTTAACCACCTTAGAAGTATTTATTTGGAGCCATCTCTTGGATTTCATTCTTAGACACATTGATCTAAGGGATCCAGGTCCTGGTTTAAAATCCTGCTACCTCCATTTCTAGAAAATGCATTTTCCATCCATGGATTGCTAGCTGTTCTGATTTGGGAACATTACAATGGTATCAAAGCAGTTTTCTTGGCTCAGCCTATGAGTCTAAGCCCAAGAATATTAGAATGTTGAAGAAGATTGAAGAAGAAGAAGAGGAAGGAACATGCACTTCCTATTCTCATCAAGAAGAAGACATTGAGCATGGAAGATACTTAGATCATTAGATTCTAAGTGATTACCTTGTTGGGTACAAATCTCAACCTAGAACTTTCAAGGAGACTCTAGATTTTCCTCATTTCATCCAGTTGAAGGAAGAGAAGAGACCATGTAGTAGAAAAGAAATCAAAGGCAATAGATTTCTGTTGTCTACCTTTGATGGGTCATCTACTGCAAGAACTTGGGTGAAAGAGTTGGTAGCATTTTTCTTTCTACATCTTGTAGTAGAGAAAGAAGCTATTGAAATCTCAGCACTGCACTTGGAGGGTGAGGCCTATGATTGGTGGAGCAGCCACTTGAGCCATGCAAGGGAGAAAATTTTTGCAAAGTTCTTCCAAGGGTTGGTCAAAACCTTTGATGGTGAAAGGGCAAAGGAACGGAATACCACACCACCACTTGAGCCTTGTGATAATGCTGTCACACTCATGGAGGAGTAACCACATGCATCAACAGTTGGAGTATCCAACACTTTTGAGGAGGGAACTCTTGTAGCCCTACAAGAAGTTCCAAATGCACATCAAGGTATGAAAGGATTTTCACATTCTATTGTTACAGAAAATTCTTTTGATCAATGTGGAGATTTACTTTTGCATGACCAAGGGTCAAATCCCATTGGTACCATAGAGCAGATTGGTTGCACTGTGCTGTGCAACATGAAAAATTTCAAGGAGGGAATAAACCATCATCTTCATGAGCCTTTTTTGGATTTCATATCACATTGTAGGTTGGGGTTTGAAGCCTTGAAGGATGATAGTAGACATATTGCAGTGAGAAACCCTTTCTCCATTCAAGATGACACTTTCTCAATGAGCTCCTCTCTGCTCAAAGAGGAACTTCTACTTTTAGATCCAAGACCTCATTGGTTTTGGAGGATTATTGTTGAGAGGAAGGTCTCAAGGAGAGATCTCATCAGAGGTGCACTTCAACAAACCATGGAGTGCGATGATTTTCTTCCTTTCTCACAAGAGCAGATAGAATATGGAGGACATCTTAGGATGGATAACATCTCTCATGCTTGTGTTGGACATTCCTTGAGCCATACACATCATTATGGGAGGTTTTTTCCTACCACCTATTTGGGTCTTGATAGGGTCTCATTGATCCTTGAGAAGATTGCATTTCAAAATCCCATGATGTGCAAAGACAGGAGCTTGATTTGGGAGAATGGTAGCCCTCATGGGAGGAATACCAAGATAAAGAGAAGAAGGAAGCATCCACAAGTGGTTCAGTGGATGTGGTTGATGAGCAAGGAGCTGGGAGGTTACTTGCAAATTTATGATATGAGGCAGCAGGAGGCTTGGTTGCGCTAGTTACTCTTGAAAGAGTTTGGCCATCACTTGGCAAACACTCTTCCGAAGAGTAGGAGGATGGATACTTGCATCATTGAGCAACATAGAGTATGGATGCATGGTGTTGATGTGATACTAATATCATTAATTGTGCCTTCATCACATGAGTTGTATGATGGAAGTATGTGGAGGCAAAAAAATGCTTTATTTATTTGCTTATTTTTGGGAGAGCAAGAGCAAATTTTCTCTCACACTTTGCATGATGTTGCAGGAGGAGGAGATGGAATTATCTCCTTGGTCTTTGATGATGATTTGGAAGCACTTCCATCTTGGGTTGTATTCCATATTTGTTGTAGCATTACTAGAGGAGTCTTTGACAAGTAGCATGTCAAAGAATGGAGCTATGAGTTGGCCAAAGATCATTTGTAGAGGCCAACAACGCTGTCACTTGAGAGCTTGGGGTTATTGATGGAGTTTCCCCAGGATCAATTCACACTTGATGCACTTGGAGGAAAAAGAGGAGGTGAGATTGATGGAGTAGTGGATGGAGACATCTATTACAGTGATATGACCTCACTTGCTATGATATTCTTGACTTGGATTTCCAAGTATAAGGAGGGTGATATTTATGCAACATATGGTTCAATTCTCTTCATGGGAATGTACCATACTACTATGAAGGGATCATTCATATACACATGCATCATTTTTTTCTCAAAATATGGTAAGAATATTGTTTTTACATCCATGGATTATCTAACACAACATTTGGATGCTCTTACCATTCATATTCAGTGCATTGCTGCACAAAAGGGCAAGTTTTTCATTGCGCTCCATGTAAAAAATTGGGCCAACTTGTATGATGGAGACAACCATCTTTTATATGGCCTTGGGCAAGTGTTTTCTTTCATGTATGATCAGTTTATATACTCAGCCATTTTCTATTTATCAGTAGCCATCATGACATACATAACTATTCATGTAACACAAAACAACTTGCTATGTAATTTTCTGAAGCGGCAGTTTGGAAAAATGCGCTGTCACTGTTGGGAAAACTATTGGTGCATTCTTGCAACACATGAAACCTTAAGAATTTTCCTCATTTTATTGCTGATCATGACTTCATTTGCTGATATGTATCAGATTTATATGAGCAGCATGATTATGAGAGATACACATGATTTGGATGTGTCCTTGAGGGGAGAAAATTCCCACATTTTCTGCACTACATGTTCTAATGTGAGCATGGGAGGAGATATGGCCACCACTACTACATATGTGTTCTCTTTTGAGGTGGACCATGGACTTGATATTCATCCATTGTACAGTCATGGGAAAGTGTTTGGTATTGTATTGTTGTTATATTCAGCCATTTACTATTCCTTAGTAGATGTGATGGATTTTGTATGCCACTTGCCATATTCCTTTCTGAGATTGCAGTGGATGAAGCTACGCTATACCCTTGTGATATATTGTTTGTATCATGTATCATCATGTATAACTTGTAGAAAAATTCTCATTGGGATACTATATGATGATCTTGTCCTATTCATCATGGATGGATTGTTTTGGGCCAACTTGTTCTTCATTGTTGGAGGAGAACTCTTTGGAGGATTTTTCTTCATTTTTCCATTTGAGGGCAATAATTTTGTAGCCCAGGATCAGCACACACTCTACACTTATCATGAGTGGAGAGAAGGACAATGTGAGGTGAGCTATGATGCTTTCCAAGTTTATATTTTCAACCCACCTTCATTTCCGGAGCTTGAGGTGGAAGGAGGTTTTCAAGAGTTGCCTTATTGGGAGGTGGCTCATTTTGTTTGGATGATTGCTTGGGGATGGAGGATCCACATGGGGAAGATGTTCCTCATCACATTTATAACTCCATGCCTTGAGTGGAGACTTTCCAGTTCTATCCTTGCAGTTGCTTGAGGGCAAGCAACATTTGGGAGGGGAGGACTGTAATGTTCCTAATTTTTGCCTTCAGTAAATTGGAACATTAGATTTTGATAATTTCACTTATAAGTTGAATAATTGGGTGTGGAGGCCCATTAATAATAAGAACATGGATAAAATCCCTCTAGTATGAAAGGGGATTAGCCTTGGAACTAGATTCCACACCCTCATGTGTGAAAGGGGACATTTTGCAAAGAGGCTTGGTTAAGTTTGACCAAGTCAAACAACGTTGGGTATGAGGTGGAAAGCACTACATGGGACAACGCAGAGATAGAGAAGGGAATATTCCTTTATGGAGGAAACCCTAATGGATGGGGCCCATGGAGAGATATCCTTCACTTTCTATATATGGAGAGGAGGAGAGCCATTGTTATTCATGCTTATGATTATTCATTTTATGTCTATTCAGACATTGTGCATTCTTTGCTGTTTAGCAAGAATTGCTGGGAAATTCTTGTTTAGGATTTCCTCACCTTCTTGAGAGGCCTCTTGAAGGTTTTTTCTTCATTTTCCACATCTCTTGGCTCAAGGCCAAAGCATCCTCCTCCAGGACAACGTTATTGCTGCAGCAACGTAACTCTGTGTTGTAGGGTGTTGCAGTGGAGACTCCTCAAAACCTCTTCCATCCCTTGTTTTTCAGAGAGAGAGTCTTTCCTTTGTTTGGGAGATAATATTGGAAGCTTGGGAGCTGATTTTTAGATCTTGGTACTTGGCCATAGTGTTCTATTCCACTCACTGTGCAGTCCCTCTTAGTGACTGCGTTATTTTCATGGAGTATTTGCAGTGAGGGTTTGCAAATTGTTTGGAGGGTGAGATCTCAAGTCTAAGGATCAGCCTTCCACTTTGGATATGCATTGGAGAAGTTCTACTTCATATTTCTCATCATCTTCATACTTCTCTATTCAGTTCCATATTTGAGTTGCAGCTGATGCCTAGCAACTCCGACATTTTTGCGATTTTGTGTATTTCAGCCAATCCCTTGGAGGATTGTTGTATTGTTTCTTTCAGGGGTTAGAGCTTTGCTCCCCCACTTTATTTGAGCCATATATTGTCATATATTTTAGTTATTATGTAACATGGAGTAGTTCCTCTTATAAATTGTGTCCTCATAGCCTAGGTTTATGCAGAAATAACAGTATTCTCTATCTTCATGTACATTTCTTGTTGAGGCTTGCATTGCCTTTCTTGAGAGGTTGTTTCCTCAAGAACATGTATTATATTTTCTGCTATAACATTATTCATTGGCTATTCATATCTTCATATGCTCATGGTTGTATAATAACACTATCATGCCAGCTCTTTTGCTTACATTATTGCAGATCATTCACCGGGCATCTCCTGAGGACATCTAAGTGTGGTAGCTCTATTTAAAAACCTTAGAAGGATTTATTTGGAGCCATCTCTTGGATTTCATTATTAGACACTTTGATCTAAGGGATCCAGGTCCTGGTTTCAAATCCTGCTACCTCCATTTCTGGAAAATGTGTTTTCCAGCCATGGATTGCTAGTTGTTCCAATTTGGGAACATTACAGATGATCAACATAGAGTACGATAATCCAAAGCTTACCATCAGCCACAATATAGTATAGGTTCACATCCACTTCACTCTTTCTGAAGCCCAACCTAGTGAAATAGCTATCAACCCTAGTGTACCAAGCACGAGGTGCTTGCTTCAGCCCATACATTGATCTCTTGAGTCTGCACACATGTGAATCCATGTCAAAGGTCTCAAAACATTATGGCTGCTCAATGTACACTTCTTCCTCAATAAATCCATTGAGAAATGCAGTCTTGAAATCCATATGATGTATCTGCCACCCCATCTACACTGAGAGTGCAAGGATAGATATAATCGATGAGTACCTTTCTACCGGTGCAAAATTCTCCTCATAGTCAATCCCCTCAACCTGTGAGAATCCCCAGGCTACAAATCTAGCCTGGTAATTATCCATACTCCCATCTGCTTCTTGCTTCACTTTATAGATCCATCTAGATCCAACCACTGACTTCCTGACTGGCCTTGGGAAAACATGCCATGCACCATTCCTGATGATGGAGTCATACTCCTCAACCATGGCATCAACCCAAGTTGGTTTTTGCACTGCTTCATAAAAGGAGGATGGTTCTGTCAAAATACACTTGCTCATAAAATCCATGTATCCAGTATACCTGTGTGGTGATTGTATTTGTCTGCACTGTGATGTAGGTGCTCCTACATGTTCTGCCACATAAAATCTCAATATGTAAGCCTCTGTGGTGCACCTCTTGCCATGTGTGGTGGATGGCTCTGCATGAGTGGTTTATTCGACTCCATGATCCTCCTCATGTGGCTTCTCCACATATTGAGGTTCATCCTTTGGAACCAAGAGTTCCTCATGTGCATGCAAATCAAGCTCCCTCTCAAGGGATAATTGCATGGATTTCTCCTCATCAAATTTTACACCCCATATGAAAATTTCATCCTGTTGTTCAGCAAATACACTTGATAGTTATGGGGAGTATCAGTGTACCCCACAAATATCCCAATTTATTTTTTTGGTTCTAGCTTCTTTTTGGAATGTTTGGTCACATGGCAATAGACAAATGAGAAAAAAAAATTGAAATATGAAACATTAGGTTTCTTACCAGAAAAGCCTCCTTTGGTGTACTCATGCCAAGTATCTGATGAGGACTACGGTTCCCACTCGAATTTGGAGTAAAACATTAAGGAGATAACTTGAAAAAATATTTTTTTTAATGTATTATTTTTTAATATTTTTACTTTTTTACCCCAAAAATGGTGAATCATCCCCCATGTTTGACATCATCATCTTGAATCCTATTGGTTCTTATAAAGTTTATTTTGGTTGTACATTTTTCTTAGGAGGTCCATTTTAGACCTCAAAAGTTCTCTAATGTGAGTGACTTATTTCTAAGTATCCTATGATGTTCCTGCGAAGCTGACTAGTTTCACAGGACTTAGAGGAATCATACCAATTCTTTATCTCTTCCTCCTCATGCCTCTAAAATGTCTCGATTGACCATTAGAAATGAATATTGGCACATTATTCTTCCAAACATTCCTAGGATTGTATCGATTAAATTCCAAATGACCAAACTCAAATTTTTCTATCTCCTTTCCTTTGGCCTCAACAACCTTTAAATTCTTGATCTCACACAACTCGATTTGCAAAGGAAGAGAAATCGAAGGTGCTTTTGTCTTCCTCTACAATACTCATGAAAACCTTGTGGAAAGATGATAAGAAAATTCCTTCATGACCAATTTTTTGGTGGCATACCTCGGTAGAAGATGTGGAGACTTTTGTCCATTAAACACTCTGCGGTACCATCCAGTGTGCCAAACCAATCAGCCAATTATGACACTACTTCCATCGCATCACGATACATGCAAGGTGCCTCTTCCTCAAAGATTAAATTTTACAATGGAATGAGGAATTGATTAGTCAGTATTTCCATTACTCCCTTGAAGTCGCACTCCAAAATCAGCTTGCGGTAAATGTGCATTATTACATGGATTAATCCCTTTTGCGGACAAGATCGATCTCCTTAGTACTCAGCGAGCAACTAGAAACATAGATCCATTTGAAAACCTTTTCCTCTAGATTAATTTCATTTCAATATTATTATAATATTAAAGTAGAGAGGACATGCCCCTACCTTTAAATCCAAATGTTTGATGTAGCCCTTTGTCCCGTCACTCCAAAGTTGTTTCACCAATGAGTAGAACCTGTAATCAAAGGCAAGGTAAATAATCAAAGCATCTGCAACATATAGTAATAAAAAATGCTAATCCAAATTAGTGATCAAGGAGTCTAAGTATTGACATTATTCCAATAAGAATAGAAACAAAGCAATGAGAAAAAGAGATCCATATGTATTATCTTGAATAGAAAGAGAAATCTTATGGCCTGATGCCTTGATGTTGTACAGATTTCTCCTAGGGTCTTCAAAAATTGTTCTCATTCAGTCTGATAAGTCTTCCTCTCTGAATACCAACATGGAGTTATAGACACAAGGGTGTGATCATTCTCATGCCAACAACAACTCACTATTGTAGAAAGTATGCACTCTTATGAACTCTCTTCAACATAGAAGCTGTATAGATTAGTCTCTAATTACATTGTTATCTACCCTTTAACCTGAAACTTGAGATCAATTTATTGGGAAATGGAGGTAGTTTCAGTCCCATGAATAGGGGAATGGGTTCCTCTCATGAATGGATTTGAGCTCCATGATCAAGGGATAAGCTTCATGAGTGGAGGGATAAAGCTCGAACTGATTGTGACTCTAGAAGCTTCGAGTTGGGAGGATATTCGACAAACTAGGCTTCCAGAATTAAATTTTTCCTTTTATTTGATTTTCATAGGGGTGTGCAGGTTATAGTGGCAAAAATTGCAGGAGTCACCGTATTTTATGGACAAAACATCAGCGCATGCACAGGGAAAGGCTAGAAAAACTGTGCAGGTATAATTTTAAAGGTTTTATAGATATTTTCTCCAATTCCAAGACTTGATTTAAGAAAATTAGTGTTTTTGACCTCTAAGGGAACATGATATGGATGGTGATATACCCAAATGAAGAGTAAAATTTTATGGTGACAAAATGAAATGTAATAGATTGCCCCCTAAAGTGCGAAGTCTAAGGTTATTCTGAAGAGTGGAGTGCTTTATCATTCCGAGGATTAGATTAGAGACACCGGTTGAAAACCTGTAAAAACATTCAATGCATATATATATATATATATATCATTGCTGAGGTAGGCATTCCCATACTCAAATCAAAACTAACTAAATGTTATAGTACATATATGGTTTCAATATTATATCAAAAGTAGACATAGTATGGATGTAGCCATCTGTTATAAGTAGTCTATTGTATCATGAATAATAAAACTCCTTATAGCCTAGATGGTGGAAACTAGATCCAGGGTCTTGATTTCTGCTTCTCGAACTAGTACAAATCTATCCATGTGATTGATTGTGTTGAAGTCAAACATGGTAGAAATCACTTGATTATCGTTCAATGATGTGAACCGTTAACAAGTGTGAGAGAAACCACCAATAATGACAATGGTTCTCAAAGTACTCCAGTAAAATCTATGAAGTGTGAATGAATGATTTGCAATCAAACACTCATAGAATCGTTTGATCGAAGGTCAATGATGCAACTTATCGTCGAAGGTGGGAAACCTGCCATTAGAGTATGCAGATCCCAAGGTACTAATAGGATTCTAGATCAACTTTCTAGATAATGAACTGATGTCGATAGAAATTGATCCGTCGCAGGACATCCTACGACATGAAACCATTAGATCAAGTTTTTAAGAAATATTTTTGCAAGGACTAACTCAAGTATGGTCAACGTGAATGGAGACAAATGTTTGAAATGAATAGCTTATTGAAACTTCTCTTGAACACATAACGACATTGCAGATGGCTTGGCAACATTTGACCTAAAAGTAATACCCAGAAATCGACTGAAGACTTTCAATGTGGTTTGATTAAATTTTAGACAAAGGATTTCCCAACCCATGTACAAGTGTGAAAAAGTGTCATGCTCAAGAGTGGCATGCTGTTTTCTAAGTAAGGATGACAACTAGATTCATTTTCTCTCTTTTTCCCCCACCACTACTGGCAAGTACCTCTTTATTTTTGTCAAGCCTTAGGAGGATAAAATTTTCTTTTTTGTGTAAGCTCATCCTTTGGATGATTCCATCTTAGTATTATAATCGAACCCTAAGAAGGAGTGGTTCGGTCCTGTTGTGATCGACAGGTCCTTTACTATTAAATTTTAACGAGTCCAATATAGGAATAACTCGATATTTTTTAGTTTTAGGGAGTCAGAAGAAAAACATAAGTAAACTCCATGGTTTTTCTTTTTCGTAAATTTAGTCTCTCAGACCCGAAGAAAGATAAAAAAATCACTAAAAGAGGAAAGGACATTGGTGAGGGTCATGCTTGTGACGGACCTTTAAGGTCCATCACCAATGTCACAAATGGTGACGGTTCTTAAAAAAGTGTCACTGTAAGTGCATATAGTGATGGTCCTTTAAGGTTCGTCACCAAATCCATTTTCAATGACACTTTTGGTGAGGTTCGTTAAAGGCCCATCACTAATTATCTCTTTGGTGACACTTTTAGTGACTAACTTTTAATGACCCTCACCAATGCTCTTTTTGTTACTTTTGGTGACGATAAAAAAATGTTCGTCGCCATTGATCATTCCAATGAGTTTTTGATGATGCTATATGTCTGTTAATATTTTTTTTTCAAAAGATAACAATTTAAGGTCATTATTGTGGAGTATTTTTTATGATATTTCCAAGGCCATAGTGGTTATAATCAGTCAATTATTTAAGAAGTAATTAGTGTGTATGATTTCCCTCAAGTAATCACTACTTGAATAGATTTTTCCTATGAGTCAACACATGATTCATGTCTATTAAGTTTATTATCTATCAAATTCCCTTTAGATAAAGTTCCACTAGTGTGTATATGAAATATATTATTTAATACATAATCAAGCTCTCACAATTCTATTAATGAGAAATACCTAACACTCCTCAACAATTCGAGCACACCTTAAATTAATGCTTTGTCACACACTAACATTTCTTAGCACCTCGCATGTCTTGGAACATATTTGTACCTAGAAACTCTTGTCATGACACTGACACCCAAGAACATGGTGTCATGCACTAGCACAACATGGAACTCTCCTAGCATGTGTTAGCATGCATGTAGTCCCTAGCATGCCCTGTAACACCTTGGTTGAATGCATTGACATACATTAGCACTTGGCACACAATGCTAGTTGGCATGTATTGGGACCTATTATTAGTATGACTAGCATGCCCCTTTTGAAAAAGATAAAGTCCTAACTTATTAACCCTCTTATGTATCCATTTCCTTACATTTTAGCTTGGTTCTTCCTTTTTTCGCCTTGACACTTCTTGACACATATTGACATACCCTGGCACCCTGCACATCCTTAGCACCTAGCATGTATTGGCATATCTTGGTACTATTTTGAACATATAATTAGTGCACCCTGGAAATCCCTAGCACACTTTGGCACTTATTTACATGCCTTGATATTCCCTAGCATGCCTTACCAATGCTTAGCATACCTTTTCACTCCCTCCTTGACATGATAGCTAGCACTCATTAACACTATTCCCTGGCACATGTTCCTCATATTCATTAAATTCCATGAATTTTGACCTAGTGCTCCCTTAATTTTTTGTCCTATTACTCCTTAACACTTCTAAACATGATTTAGCACTCTCTAGCAGACCTTAGCAGTCTTCAAAATGCCATTCCACTTCATAGCATGTATAATAGTCATTGACACATATTGGCGCTTGGCACGTGTTGGTGCTTGGAAAGTCTTAGCATGTATGGAACACGTTGAGATGCCTTGGTATTATTTGGCATGGTTTAATATTAAATTTATTTTATATCAAGTTTTGGAAAGTAGATGAGAAGCAGTAAAGGAAGACTTGGCACTTAGAATGCACTAATACTTTGCACTTGGCACCTATTGGTGCCTAGTGTTGGTGTGCCTAGCACGCCCCTCTTAGAAAAGGTAAATTAATGACTAATTAACCCTCTTATGTGTTCATTTCCTTGTATTTTAACTTGTTTCTCCCTTTTGTTTCCTTCACAGTCCCTGGCACACATTGACACACCCCTGCACATCTTGGCATGCCTTATCACTTGGCACATATTATCATGTTTGACATGCCTTCGCACTATCAAGCACATCTTAGCATTCCCTAGAATGCCTTGGCACTCATGTCCTCACAACTAGACTTTACATTTATTCACGACTTGGGAACCCAATCAAATCCTCAGCTACTGTAGTTCATGTGAAAAAATTGGCCTGCTTCAACCCCAACAACTTGACCAATTGCACCTACTACAAGTAGATTGTGCCTTGTTCACCTAAGAACTGCCTATAACTCATCTTATGCCACTCATGTCGGATCTCAACTTGTCCCACTTAGCTATTTACCAAGACAAGGATCACATGATCTAGCCATGGCCATAAAACAACTAAGCAACATAGCTTACACAGGAAATACTTCACATGTATGTTTATTTCATATAAACAATAGAACATTAACTGAGAATTTGCAAGAACCACAAGATTCACAAGGCACAGAAGATATAGGTTGACACAAGTTGTGTGCCCAAAAACTTATACACAACAATGTAGAATATGCAATTATCTATAATAGTTTAAAACATGATCATGTAGCCAAAGTGTGCCACATCTCATATAAATAATAACTAAAGGAAAAACAATGTTGTGCCTAGCACAAAGTGATTTCCCTTTGTCTAAAACTGCTATGTTGAGCCCCTTATAACAACCACATGCTTGCCTCCTATAAATCCTATTCTAAACTTCTCCTAACACACTTCATCCTTAGCACATTTGAATTTTCTAACACTCCCTTGCACACACTCTTATTTGTTCCTTTCCATGCATTTTGACCTAGTTATCCCTTGATATGCCCCAACACTCCCTAACACTCTAGTTCAGCATGCATTGACATTGTTCAACACTTGTTAGCATGCCTTTTCATTCCTTTCCATGCCTTGACCCTCCCTAGCTATCATGCCCTCACAACTACCCTTAATTAATTTTTGACTTGGGAACCCAACCAAGCCCTCGCTTGACTACAAGAGCTTGACCAAGTTATAGTTACTACAACTAGACTATATTGTTGAATTTTGTAGCTTGTGAGGTACTCCACAAGCCTAGTGAGATGGCTTTGTGTGAGTTTGGTCACAAAAGGCTTTGTGGGAATAGAAGCAAAGAAAAGGGATTTTGGACCCAAGACGAGGTTTAAAATCTAAAAGAAAATTAAAAAGGAAAATTAATATTTCCTAAGGTCTAAGTGGATAAAACCTGTAAGTTCTATAGGGTTCCTAAGAGGTCTAGGAAAAACTATTTAAGGAGTCCTTAGGATGAAGGAAATAACATCAAGTGAGAAGGAGCTCATTTGATAAGGGGGTGAAGAGACATGTAGTCCTAAAGAGGCCATGACCATTATCATGTATAGCATTCATTAAGATGCCTCAATATGCTTTTGCATGGTTTAATATTAAATTTATTTGAGATCAGTTATTGGAAAGTAGAAGATAAGTAAGAAAGGATTATTTGGCACTTGAAACTCATTTCCACCTAGTGTTGGTGTGCATAGCATGCCCCTCTTGGAAAATGTAAATTAATGACTTATTAACCCTATGATGTGTTCATTTCCTTGTATTTTAACTTGTTTCTCCTTTTTGTTTCCTTGATAGTCCTTGGCATCTATTGTCACACCATTGGAGATATTGGCATGCCTTAGCACTTGACACATATTAGCATATTTTACATGCCTTTGAACTATCTAGCACATGTTAGCATTCACTAGCATGCCTTGGCACTCATGCCCTCACAAATATCCTTACATTTTTTCATGACTTGGGAACCCAAGCAACTCCTTATCCACTCCAGTTCATGTGACATTTGTCTGCTTCAGCCGTAACAACTTGATCAATTTCACCTACTACGAGTAGATTGTGCCTCTTTCACCTAAGAACCTCCTATACCTCATCTTAGGCCAGTCATGTCAAAGCTAAAATTTTCCCACTTAAGAAATTACCAAGACAAGGATCACATCTAGCCATGGCCATAAAACAACTAAGAAACATAGCTTACATAGGAAATATTTCATATGTATGTCTAGTTCATATAAATAGTAGAGCATTAACTGAGAGTTTGCAAGAACCACAAGATACACAAGAAACATAAGATATAGGTCAGAACAAGTTGAGTTCCCCAAAACTTATACATAACAATGTATAATATTGAATTGTCTAAAATAGTTTAAAACATGAACATTTGGCCAAAGTGTGCCACATGTCATATAAAAATAATAGATAAAGGAAAAATAGTGTTGTGCCCAACACAAAGTCTCCCTTTGTTTAAAATTGCTTTGTCAAGCCTATTTGCACTATATAATTTAGAAGATTGGCAAAACTAAACTATAAATCACAACATCAAACCGCTTTGGAGTCCAGGACCTAGCCTTCCTACACTCAAAGAGGGCTCTCTCTGTTTTATGATTTAAATCGATTTAACTCGCTGGTTATACATACTGATATTAGGCTAGTTACAGTGATGGGGGTTGTTTGTTTGATTGATTGTGTGGTTGGAAAAATAGGGTTGCAGAAGTTATTCCATTGGGCAATGGAGTCAAAGGCTGGAATGGAACATCAAAATCAAGAGCAAATCACAGGGAAAACTAACTATGCTAAATGGATTTTAAGAGCTTTATGAATTATGAGGTGAAAGAAAACGTAAGGTTCGGTAGTGACTAAAGAGAAATTAAGAATTATTTAATCAGACTTCAGCAGAAAACATTCAGATTATAAATGCAGATATAATTAAGGCGCTCCGACAGTGAATCTTAATCTAAAATTTCTGATTTACAATTAGATGAGTAGATACACAGCAAAGAAAACAATGGAAACATTTAAACAAAGATGAAACACATCACCATTTTGAAACAACTCAAGAATCCTGTAAACGGTCTTTGGTTATTGATGTGCAAATCTAAAAATTAAAGTGCTTCAATAGTAGTTCTTACAATACAGGTGCTAAAATATCCAACCTTTTATAATGAGAATTCTATTGGTATTTAACTAACAACTAAGTCAATTTTCCCTAACATACCCTGACAAACTTTCATTTATTACAATTTAAGCAGAAAATGGACAAGTATGGCCATGCAAGGCAATGATGAGGTGAATCTGTCAGCCACCGTTGGTTATATTAACTTTGATGACCCTTTGTGAATTATAAGGTGAATGCAATTGGGGTTTTAAAATTCCGAAAATACAAAGTGAGACAAAATCGAGGTCTGGTGCAGCCTCTCTTACACCGCCTTGGCTGGATCATTAACTCCAATGTGACACCGATTGTTTTTTTGTCCTACTATCATACTGTCTGGAAATATTTTGATGGAAAATGATTTCTGAAATATATTATCCTAGTTCACATCTAAGAACCATCATCAAAAAACAAATTCCTAAAAATCTTGGGATGTTTGTCATGCTGTGAAAAATGGGCGAAACTGCTGAAAATAGGGGTTAACTCAGACATTGTTTTCTCCCCAAAAGTGACACCTATGAAAAATATGAGAGAGGTTATTGTTATTTTCCTGGTGGTGGTCAAAAAACTCTCTCTTATTTTCAAAATTCATCTCCATCTCCCCACAACAGTCGCCACAATATCATAAACAACACAGAAAAAACGGAAATCCGAAAAATAGGGCTGAGAGATGGCTTTCGATTATCTCAAATGAAGCCACCTGTGAAAAATATGGGAGAGTTTTTTTTTCTTCAGCCTGTGATGAATAAAAACCTCTCTCGGTTTGTCAAAATTAGTTCCCATCTGCCCGAAATCTCCCTCGAAAATGGACTGGTAAAAATGGCTAAAAAATGGTTTTTCATTTGAGGAAAATGATTTTGTAGGAGAAAAGTGGTATTTTGGACCCTTATGAAGTGGTAAGTGGTAATAGAAATGGGGGGTGAAAATTCAAGAAGAGTGACACATAAGGGGGTCCCTTTCTTCAAAACCATTCGTTCCAGACCCCCCCTGCAAGGATAAAGTAAGGATGGTAAAGGGGGGTCAAAATGAAACGTAGGCTGTCGGATTTAAAGATGATGGTGGCACGATGAGATGGAAAGCCTTTGATTATTTCAGGGTCTTTTGGCCTATTTATTCATGAAATGAGCTATAAACTTCATAGTCCTGAATTGACTTGTTATACACACAAAACATAGTGACAACTCGTTCACCCAGACCTGAAATTCTATAGAATTTAGTTATGAAGTGGCAACGCATCCCCGCACTTCGCAACCTTTACATTTTCATTTATAAAGAATAATATTGGTGATGCGATGCGATGGGGAGGTGACATGGAGGGTAAATGATGTGGAGGGTAAGTGGGACGGTATTATACATTTTCATTTTCGCAATTCATAGCGTTTAGTTATAAGTGCAGAATATGTAAACTCTAAAATGTACGAAGTGCGATGGGCGGGGGAGGAGATGAGTGACGTGGTAGGGAAGAAGTGGGACTGGATCACACATGCACATCACAATTATTAAGTTTTATTTATAAGCTGCATGGCTAATTCCTAAAATTTGAAAATTTCGTGGAAGAGGGGCCCACAGGAAATTGGTAGAGTGTCATGAATCGGTGGAAGGTTTTTAAGCGGTTAGTGTTATGAATTTTTATATGATATAAAAATGTATTGCAATGGTTGTGTAATGGGGCGGAGCTGCTGAGGTGGGGCTGACTTACTGCATCGCAAACTAAATAAAATAGATTGTGGGCGCTCACAAGGTAAAAAAATGCGATGCGATATCGCAAATCGGTGATCGCATTATTTAAAGTTTATTTCCAATGCCAAATATGTAAAGTCTATGAAACGCGATGAGGGCCCCACAACATAAAACAATATGAATACTAATACAAATAGTAAGTCTCTTTATGGCTCTTGGGTATCACTATCCAAAGTTGTTTCACATTCGCAATATAAAGATTTGGTTATCAACCAAATAGCAGAATTTCAGGCATGCATTAAGTAAGGACTTCAACGATCATGATCAGGTTATCCTCAACTTAAGTATATCTTTTGATGATTACACTAGAGAATTTCAGGTGGTTTTGTAAATGATTATGACTTGAATTTTCAAATATTCCTTCTAATATTAACATATGAGATGAAATTCCAAGCTTTGGAGGCTTACTCTCTCACACATAAACAAACCTTATTTTGGGAAAATAATGCCTATGCACATGGATATGATGGATATGATTCCTTAAAACTTGGTGGAGAGAAACTCGAGTAATATGCGCCAAAGTGAAATTCAAGAGGAAAAGGTTTTAACCTTTTATTCATGGCTATGATAACTTAGGATTTTATAACATATGAACAAGACCATAATAATCCAAACCCTAAATTAATGGAGAGAATAAGGGCACATGCACAATATGACCAATGGGAAAACACCCTTGAAAATGTAGGTTGATGAAAAGATAACTTCTGACAACAACTACTGTTGGGTATGTGTTATATTCTTTCCACGACTAGCCCCACGGGATGTACGTTGCGCCGGGCACAGCAGGGGGGTCACAGGCGGGGCGGCAGCCCCCCCTGTCGGGGTCTCGTGCAGCGCTTCGAATTTTTTTTTTTGGTATGTGGTCCCACTCATAGGTGGACCCACCCATGTTTTGTGCATTAGTTTGAACATGGTTTTGGGGTAGGATGGTTTTTGGCCCCTGGTATTTTGTAGATCCGATCAAGGGAACTACGGTTATGTTCTAATCTAGGGTTAATGGATTGGGGTTTATGTATTCTTCAGCATGTATATATATGTGTTGTAACACTAAAAGGAATATAATGAAAAATCAAGCTGGTCGTCCCGATTTGGGATCCAGGGGAAAATCTCTGTGTTTATCTGTTTTATGTTTTATGCTCTCACTATTGTTTATTTTCTGTTATAAGATTCGTGTGTAGATAATTTTTGTTCAGGGTTAAAACCTACATTTTGTATCAAAGATGTTTCGGCTTCAAGGGGACGCCTTTTCTGTTGAGGGTTTTTGTTCGGGCCTATGGTAGACCCTATTCAGTGGGAGATCTACGGGATCGATTATTGCAGTGAAAGAAGATGGCGAGCGGCAGAAAGATAGAGATCGAGAAATTTAATGGTCAGAGTTTTGAGTTGTGGAAGCTCAAGATGGAGGATAAGCTGGTGGATAAAGATCAGTGGATCGCAGTAGATCCAGGTACTAAACCAACGACAATGTCAGATGAAGACTGGAAGAAACTGGATCGGAAGGCTAAGAGCACAATACGGTTATTGTCTTAGATTCAGTATTTTTGAATGTATCTGGGGAAGCTACAACGAAGAATTTGTGGGGAAAACTTGAGACTTTGTACCAATCTAAGTCTCTAGTGAATAAGTTGTTCCTGCGGAAAAAACTTTATAACCTGAGGATGAAGGATGGAGACTCGGTGATAGAGCATCTGAACACCTTCAATACTGTGGTAAGTCAGCTGTCATTTGTTGATATTAAAATCTTAGATGAAGATAAGTGCATCAGTTTGTTCTGTTCTCTACCAGACTCGTGGGACAGTCTGGTTATTGCAATAGGTAGCAATACAACTACCTTGAATTTTGATGACATTATCTCAGCCTTGGTGTCGGAGGAAATGAGACGGAGAAATATGGAGGGTCAAAATGGAGATGCCTTATATGTACGAGGAAGGTCCCAAAATAGAAACAAGAATAATGTTTCGAGTGGGAGATCCAAATCTAGAGGGAGATCTAAATCTCCTAGAAAGTTTGTAAAGGTATGCTAGAAATGTGGAAAGGAAGGGCACTACAAAAATGAGTGCAGATCTAAAGCTCCTGAGAAAGGAAAGGGATCTGATGATGCTCCTTCTGCAAAGGCAAAAACCACCTCGGATGAAGGTGGGGATGTGTATTTTTCTTCTTCTTCAAATACACATGTAGATCATGAGTCATGGTTAATTGACTCAGGTGCATCCTTTCACTTCACTCCCCATAGGGAGTGGTTCTGCGAGTATGAGAAATATGATGGTGGTGATGTCTTCTTAGGAGATGATATGAAGGCCAGAATCGTTGGACATGGAAAGGTCAAGCTGAAGCTGCAAAGTGGAAAGATTAGAACACTTCCTGGTGTTCTGCATATTCTTGCATTGGCTAGAAATCTGATTTCTATAAGCAAGATGGATGATACAGGTGTAAAAACAGTGTTCGAGAAAAATGCATGCAAGATGGTTTGGGGAGCACTGGTATTAATGCGGGAAGTTCGGATTGGAACTCTGTACAAGCTACAAGGTAGCACTATTATTGATGGGTGTAACAGTTCTGTGGTTCCTGAAAGTGGAGCGGAAAGCCTAGCTGTCTTTGGAGAAAAGACCATGCTATGGCATCAAAGGCTTGGACACATTGGAGAGAAGGGCCTTCAGATACTGCATAGAAATTTTATGGTAGAAGGAATGTCTAATTTCTCTCTGGATTTCTATTTCTGTGAACATTGTGTATATGGGAAGCAGAATCGAGTGAGTTTTCCTTCTGGTGCTAAGAGGGAGTACAAGATATTAGAGCTTGTGCACAGTGATGTGTTTGGACCTGTGCCAGTTCCATCACTGGGAAATTTTGTGTACTATGTTTCATTCATAGATGACTTCTCAAGGAATACATGGATATATTTCTTGAGGAAGAAATCTGAAGTCTTTGACAAATTTAAAGAATTTAAGGCTCTAGTGGAAAACCATACAGAGAAGAAGATAAAGGCGCTGAGAACAGATAATGGTGGGGAGTTTTGCAAGAAGGAATTTGAAGAGTTCTGTAAGAAGTGTGGTATAGCACGGCGGAAGTCTACTCCATACACACCTCAGCAAAATGGAGTTGCAAAAATAATGAAAAGAATGCTGATGGAAAAGGCAAGAAGCATGCTTAGTGGTACTAGGTTAGGACAAGAATTCTGGGCAGAGGTAGTGGAGACTGCATGTTACTTAGTTAACAGATCACCTTCATCAGCGTTGGAGGGTAAGACTCCACATGAGGTATGGACTGGTAAGAAACCCTCTCTTTCACATCTAAGGGTATTTGGATGTGATGAATATTTACATGTTCCAAAGGAGAAAAGGACCAAGTTGGATAATAAATCTGAAAGGTGCATCCTTATTGGGTATAAGGATGGTTTAAAAGGTTACAAGCTTTGGAACCCAGAAACAAGGAAGGTTGTGTACAGCTGAGAAGTGGTGTTTAGAGAGGTGAAAGATGTTGTTAAACATGAAATCATACCAAAGGAACCTAAGAAGATAGAGTTTGAGCTCAAGGAAGATGAATCAGACTCTACAGCAGAAGAGGAAGAGCCACAAATTCCAGCTTTGAGAAGATCAGTTTGGGAAAGAAGGCAACCAAAAAGGTACAGTCCATCTACTTTTTTTTTAGGTTTTTCCTTAACTATAACTGATTATGATCCTAGAATTGTCAGGGAGGCAGTAAATTTAGAGGATGGAAAACTCTGGAAGGAGGCCATGGTTTATGAAATGGCATCCTTGCATAAAAATGAGGCATGGGATTTGGTGGAGTTGCGGCTGGAAGGAATCCCATTGGGAGCAAATGGGTGTTTAAGAAGAAGATGAATGTAGAAGGCAAGGTGGATAAATACAAAGCTCGGTTGGTAGCAAAAGGCTATTCCCAGGTGCCGGGAATTGATTTTGGTGATATTTTTTCTCCTGTTGCCAAGGTTACTTTTATTAGATTACTTTTATCTGTTGCTGCTGCATTTGATTTTGAGATAGAACAGATGGATGTGAAGACAAAATTTCTTCACGGGGATCTAGAAGAGGAGATCTACATGAAGCAACCAAGGGCTTTATGGTGAAGGGTAAGAAAGAACTAGTATGTAGGTTGAAGAAGTCTCTGTATGGGTTAAAATAGTCACCAAGGATGTGGTATCAGAAATTTGATACCTATATACGGGGACTTGGCTTCACCAGAAGCAAGGAGGATCATTGTGTTTATTTTAAATTAATTAGTGACCATGTTATTTATTTGGTCTTGTATGTGGATGATATGTTGTTTATTGGAAATGACAAAGAAATTATCCAAGATTTGAAGACCCAACTGTTCTCCAAATTTGACATGAAGGATCTTGGTGCTGAAAACTATATTTTTGGCTTGGAAATTAAGAGAGATTAGGAAAAGAGGAAGCTCTGGTTAAACCAGAGGAAGTATTTCAAGACTATATTGCAGAGGTTCAATATGCAGGATAGTAAACCGGTGAAAGTTCCTATTCCTATAGGAAAAAAGCTATCTGCTGAACAGTGTCCCAAGACACAAGAAGAAGAGGAGGATATGTCTCATGTTCCATATGCAAGTGCAGTGGGTAGCCTGATGTATGCAATGGTCTGTACTAGACCAAAAATTGCACATGCAGTGGGAGTATTGAGCAGGTTTATGTCAAACCCAGGGAAGGAGCATTGGACAGCAGTGAAGTGGGTTTTCAAATATTTACGTGGCACTAGTGATTATGGCTTGTGCTACCAGGGAAGACCAGGATTGGAAAGAATGTTGGACATTCGTGGTTTTGTTGATGCAGACTGGGTTGGAGATCTGGACCAAAGAAGATCTAGAAGTGGGTATGTGTTTAGCCTATTTGGAGGCGCAGTCAGTTGGATGAGTAAAAGACAGTCTGTAGTGGCTCTTTCAACTACAGAGGCAGAATACATAGCAGCCACTCATGCAAGCAAGGAAGCAGTTTGGTTGCAGAGATTGTGTTCAAGTATGGGGTTGGTAGAGCAAGCTATAAGGATAGACTGTGATAGCCAAAGTGAAATTTTCTTGGCTAAGAACCCTGCTTATCATTCAAAGACAAAGCACATTGATGTTCAATATCACTTTGTTAGAGATATGGTTGAAGCTAAAAGGGTGTTGCTGGTAAAGGTGGACACTTTGAAGAATGTTGCAGATGCATTGATGAAGTCTATGAGCACTCAGAAGTTCTCTTTGTGTAGAGAAACAATGGGTGTTGAAGAATTGGCCCAATGACTAAGCTCTCCTGTGGCCCCCTGTGGAAAGAAAACAACAAGTGGGAGAATGTTGGGTATGTGCTATATTCTTTCCACGACTATCCCGATGCGCTGTACGTTGCACCATGTGTAGTAGATGGGGTCACAAGGGGGACGGTAGTCCCCCCTATCGAGGTCCAGGGCAGCGCCCCAGCAAATTTTTTTTTGGTGTGCAGTCCCACTCATAGGCGGACCCACCCATGTTTTGTGCATGATTTTGCACATGGTTTTGGGGTACGGTGGTTTTCGGCCCTTGGTATTTTGTAGATCCGATCAAGCAAACTACGGTTATGTTCTAATCCAGGGTTAATGGATTGGGGTTTATGTATGCTTCGACATGTATATATGTGTGTTGTAACACTAAATGGAATATAATGAAAAATCAAGCTGGTCGTCCTGATTTGGGATCCAGGGGAAAATCTTTGTGTTTATCTGTTTTATGTTTTATGCTCTCGCTATTGTTTATTTTTTGTTATAAGATTCGTGTGTAGATAGTTTCTGTTCAGGGTTAAAACCTACAACTACCTACCCAAAACCTAATGAAATGAGAGGGAATGAGGACTAATGCTATATGAGGTACCTTGTAAACCCGTATGCATATGAGTGATCCAGTTTCAAGATAAGATGAGAAGGTGAAGATGATAATCACCCTCGAGAGTAAGGATTAATTCATTGCAGGGTTGGACCTTCAATCACCAATGCCTAAGGTTTCAAGGATGTCGTGAAAAATATATAATTCTCTCAAAACCTATTGCACATGCTGAGGTATAGGACCAGTCAAGGGCCTAGGGTGACATGCTATGCAATAAATCTCACCATGGTGTGTGATCTCGATGAGACTATGCCCTTAGAGGCATAGGTTAAACACAGAAAGGGGGTCACTTTCTTTCCAAATTATGGTTTCTCCCAAACCGTAGTATAGTCAACATAAGGGGAGCCAAAATGAAATGATGCTTGTCCACATTCAGTGCTTCTGTTGGTTGCGATACATACTAGGGAAAGATAAGTTTTGAAGTGAAGGGAGTCTCTTGGCACATCACCGAAGCGACACACCTTCGAAACTGTAATGTCGTCATAATGTCAACATCTGAGGCAACACATGATGTGTGGGGGCAACATGTAAAGTGCGAATGGGGAAAACATCAGAGTTCAACAAATGCCCCAAATTTTGGGTGGTGTTGTAGCAACTATACAACTCTCATAATGCTAAATCTGGGCAATTGGCCTGATTATGATAGATGAAAGCTTAGGTAAAAAAAAAAACTATCAAACCTTAAAAGAGGGCATTTTATCATACCTTTTTATGTCGATATTAAAGCAAGGAAAAACCAGATAAATTTAATTTTGAGTCTTTTAATTTAAATATGACCACATAAATAATTATAACTACTAATTAATTATGTTTATAACTTTTACATATTAAATAATTCATATGCATTTTAATATCTTATTTATTTATATTGAATTTTTAATTTAATATTATATATAATTATTTTTTTAAATATTATTATTTCCATTTATTTTTATTTTTTTTAATTTTAAATTAATTCCAATACCCCTCCAAAAAATTCCGCCCTCACTCTCGCATTGGTTGAAAATTCAATTTGAATAGTTTTAAGGAAGCGAACGATTCTATTTTTTATTTTTTGATAAATTTTTATTCCCGCCTGCAAGTGGAACCTTCTGGAGGGCATTCTGCAAGGATTCTCTACTCCTTGTATCGTTTGAGGTAGCTGGTTGATGCCATAGCTGTTGAGATGCACGCGAGATTGGCCTCTGAGGAGGAAGTAAATTCAATATTCTGCCCACCTTCATCGACAACTTGCCCAAGGTATTTATAAAATGAACCTTCAGAAATAACCAAGTTGAATCTTTTTTTAATTTCTAATTGCGTTTATCTTGTGAAAATCCCATATTTTAATGCTTTGCAAGCGAATTTATTGAATTTTTTTTATTTCAATGTCTTGAATTTGAGTTGCAAGTTGCGTTTGCAGTAATCTCTGACTTATTTTTTTGGTCTAGACCCCATATTTGATGTGTCTGTGTCCTGTCAATATATTGATGGAGATATTTAAACTCGGCCTTTGACCAACACAAAATGTGAAGGAATTCTACCAGCTAGCCTATTGTTTGACAAGTTGATGAAACCCTTAGAAAAATAAAGAAGTTGAAGTTGAAAATTTTGTTCCTAGCCCTTGAAATTGAACATAGAACATAGCATCAGTTTTGTCCGATCTAGTGAAACCATTAGCAGATAGCGCATCAAAACTTCCCCACAGACTTTCGTCCCTTCCCCATAGAGTTTCATCCTTAGAGCCTGCCTCTGATGGATAAGGTGTAGTCCAAAGAACTTTCAATTCAGATACTTGGTTGGGAATTTCTCCATAAAACGAATTATTGGAGAAACTGAACACTTGCAAATCCTTGAATTTCTAGATCCATTTTGAAAGAAACCCTGTCAACTAATTATGTTCCAATGATAACAAGTGCAAACTATGTATGCCCTTCCAACTTGTAGGTATTGTACCAATTAAACGATTGTCGGAGGGAGCTAGATTGTATCCGGAAAGAAAGACTCGTACGGGTAGCTCTTATCCGCCCCTTTTCTCATTGGCTATATTGATCTTCGCCCTACATCACATCGATTCTTAGCGCTACATTGGGCTCTTTTCTCTTTGATTGGAGAAAAGAGATTTATTCCGGAAAGCACTGGTCTGGCAGCTTTTCGTGCTTTACCTCCTTAACTCGCACCTAACTTATATTATCCCGGCTACTTTGAGCTTTCCTTGATTGCTTATTGGGTGGGGGGCTTATGGTCGAGCACCTATAGACCGATGCTACATATACTGATACTTATGACTGGGTCGAGATTCGCAGACAGGGAAAGAGATTAAAGACCGATACCAGATATGATAGAGAATCGAACTATTAAAGAAAATAATTTCTAAATCTCATGAAAGTTGAAGGTGCATTACATAAACCGAAAGGCAGAGATACAATAAGCTACTCTGGCAGACTCATTTCAAGCTCATTCACCCGCTGACTCTACCTACAGGATGCTACAGAGTGATTTCACTTCCTACTTCTCCTATGAAAATTCAATACTTTATGATCCCATTCCGAAATGTCCAGACGAGCAACGGAGCACATTTCATATTCCTTCATTTACTAAAGTGTGAGAAAAATTGAAATGGAGCTTGTTTTCATAATCATGGAAATCGGCTCTGCACACGATCAACAAGAGGCGCAGAGCCATTGTAACTCCAATGGCGGACATAAAATATCACAACTCACCGACATACAAGATCTCTAGTGACACACTACAATAGCTGGCTCTTTGGCTATGCGTTCCTGCGCTATTTAGAGAAAGGGAATTGACCATTGGCCACCAGCACCTCCCATTCATGGGTAGGATGCTTTAGTTGAAGTTATTTGAATGAGGGAAGCTTTTCGGTCGCTGGAAGTTAGTGGCATTTTGTGCCTGGATTTTCTATCCATCGCAGTAATTTTTATGGTAGATATTTATTTGCATCACCTACAAGATGAACTAATGGAAATGAAACTCAGGATTTTAGATTTTTTGGTAGCATAATCACTCAATCTAGAAGCAGGTATGCTTGTTTTTTGTGTTATGCATTTTCTTTTTAGATAGATACTCGTGTAATGGCTCGGAGAGATTATTATGAGATTTTCTAGATTATGGAAGTATTAGAGGCAGCTCACTGCTCCACTTGGAATTTTTAAGAAGTTTTTTAAATGGGACTGGCATGACTGGAGCATGGTATGCATTGTTTTTGTGCCTATTTCTCCCGTCTTACACATTATGCCATGAGCCACACTCTGCATGACGTTGCCATGCTGTTTATTACTGCCCAAGCCATCAAAAGTTCAGTAATTGTAGGAAGTTTACCAGGTTCATGGATGTTGGACAAAATTGATCATATTATGCATTGCGAACATGATTAGACAAAAAATATCATGTATAAAGGTAAGTTATAATTTGTACCAATTGACAAAGTCTTAATGCCTTGGGATAGTGTCTTCCAGGCACACAATAAATTGTTTCTATCACTGCGAACAATTGTGTAGGGTTGATCTCCTAGAGCTCCTTGTTGAGTAAACCTCATAGCCCCATTATGCTGAGGTTTTGTTATTTTCCAAATTTCAACCAGCAATGTTCAGGGCTCTAATGTAACTCTGTTTATTAGACACCCAGTTTTTCACCTTGGCTCAGGAGATATGCATAGAGAGAGAGAATCCCTGCAAGTGCCATCCTATATATTATGAATCAATCAATCTTCAAGCTAATCCAGATGGAAGTGTTCTTCTGCAACTTCCATGCAGAGGTTGGGAATGGTAAAGGCCTTGATAGATAACCACTGATGTCGAATCTTCTCATCACAGATGACATGAACCAGAGACCTTAAGTCACTAGCTGATTTGGGAAGTTGCTTCACACGAGAGCACTCCCTCATATCAAGTTCTTTTAAACTAGATAATTGGCCCAATTTATTTGGGAGTTGTTTTAGGTACCCACAAAGTGAAATATCAAGGAATTGTAGTTGTCTTAGCTTACAAACTGAATATGGGAGTTCTTTTAAACTTGGGAATGCATACAATTTGAGAATCTACAGTGAGTTGAGATTACCTATATCTTCCAATAACTTATGAAGATCGTGGAAATTTGTGACAGACAACTGTTTAAGGGTAGTCCAACTACAAATACTCATAGGAAGTTCCCTCAAATCAATACAGTGATCGATAGCTAACTCAAGAAGACGGGGGAAATTTAAATCCACCACCCCCATATGTAATCCTGTAGTATTCCCACGACCCTCATATAGAACCAAGGATAACTTCTCTAGTTTTTTCCAGGACTGACAGTATTCTTGGAAGGGAGGAGCAATTAATCTCTCTAACCGAATAACTTTCAGCCGCGTTAATGAAGAGAGGACTGATATACCTTTGAGAGTAGCCGGCTTAGAATTGTGATTTACAATTATGAGAACCTTTAATTTATCCATTGATTGCATGAATGGTGGAAGAAAGTATTCACTTGCAGAAAAGTTCAAGATAAGTGCCTTGGCATTAGGGAATTTCATCTGACACCAATCCTTCTCCTCCATCGAACCTGTGTGGAAGGAAACAATCTCAGCATTGAAATCATGCCCTGCATGCTAGCTAAATAATGGGTGCATAGGTATAGGCTCCTGCTCAGTCCAATAGATAGCCAGGTCTCGCAATGCATCATTCTGGATTAAGGAAAGCTCACCACTACAGCCATAAGGATTCCCTAGGGTACCTTTTTGATTGTTCACCAAAGTCACAAGATTTCGACTCACAAGCTCTATTAAGATTGTGTAAGCAGCTGTCCATTTCAACTTATGAACATAAACACCCAAGTCTAACAATGGATCAGCAGATATTTTTCTAGCCTTTGGAAATATTCCTATGTCTAGAAAGCATTCTCGGACTTCTTCTTCCAAGATATCTATGCTTGTTGCCATTCGTTTCGGAACTTTTGTTTCGTGATATTGAGTTATTGTTTGTCCTTGAGAAATTTTGTCCTTGGAAATTATCCATGCTGCAGGTGGCTGACCATGGAGAGACCTTTCAATCACCTTAAGAGCAAGTGGTAATCCTTTGAATTATTCTATTACCTATTTGACTAGGTTGTAATCTGCTGTTTCTGGAATGGACTTTTGATCAAATGCCGAAAAGCAGAGAAGGGACACGGCATCTTGCTCTCTCAAGCATGGCAAATCATACCGGTAATCAGAATCAACAAAATTGTTGTTTCTAGTTGTAACAAGAGTTTTAAACCCTTTTCCTTCAAAGAAAAGCTTTCCAAGATGATCAATTTCCCAAACATCATCTAGCACCACCAAAGTTGGTTGAGGTTCCATTTGGCGAAGCCTTTGTCGCAGTTGTTGATGTGCATCTTCGACATCATGAAATTCAGGTCTTTTCTCGCAAACAATCTTGTCCCACATTCTCTCAAGAAGTCTCTTAAGGTTTGGTGATTGCGAAACTCTTTCAAAAACTATCATCTCCTTAAAATGACCTTTGACTTCATTATCATTGCAGAGGGCTAATGCCACAATCGTCTTTCCACTGGCCCCCATGCCTATTACTCCGAGCAGTGGAGCATCATTCCACAAGAGACATTTTTTGAGCTCATACACCAACCCCTTCAAACCAACTCTAAAATATGGCAATTTTGGGACGCTCGATTGGGAAGCCCTTTTACCAATTCCAATTGATACATCTGATCTGCGATAAACGTAAGGTTAGATTATTCCCTTATTGCGTCAATTTTGTGCCCAATCCCTTCAACTTTATCCTCCATTTGAGGTCAATATTTTCAAGTTCATGCTCTATTCTGTGCCCAATAGTCACAAGTTGATCCTGTTGTACTCTCAGGCTATGCAATTTAGAACAGATATGTGCCCAACCTTTCGTCTAAGTGAAATTTTAAATATACAAATCCAAGCCGTCAATTTTATTTGCATACTTATAGCTCCTAAATATATTCAAGCAACTTACCTTGGAACAGGCCTTAACCAACCTCTTACCCTCCTGCAGCTGCTGATAGAGTTCGCTGAGCAGCTTCTAGCTAGGCTGAGACAAATCTACACTACTCGTAAATTTGTCAAGTAATACAGGTGTGATTCCTTCCAGGGTTTTTTGGAGGCTTTTGCAATTCTCCTTGTAGGAAAAACTCTTCTTCAACACATCTTTAATGATCCCCAGCAACTCAAATGGTACAGTGCCCGCAAGTGATTGGATCACCAAACCCTCCACCATTCCGATCAATAGATTGTTTTCAAAGACACTCATAACTCAATATAGAAACTCAATGACTGAAATCTTTATTTGAGTTTTCCACTGATATGGAATGCGACTATAAGAAGATGGAAATCAGAGAAACCATGAAAGGAATCTTCATGTGGAGTAGGCAGGAGCATAGCATATGCCACAGCACAAACTTTTCTTCCTGGAAGGAGATTAGCAAAAGAATCCAGAAATTCACAAAGTAGTTGCTGCTGCAAACACCCATTCAGCGTAGATGGTATGCTTAATTATATAGCCACAGCAGAGGCTCATTTGGCGTTTATAGGGTCTTCCATGGTTATATGCGCACGCACCCCTTTCTCCTCATGGGTTTGACCATGGAACCTTGCAGGAGCCAAACTTCACCGGCAGTGGGTACCACTTCAACCACAGCGCAAAACCTGCAATATAACCCATTCATATGCCCATTCAACACTCTGCATGACGTTGTGGAGTGAAATTCTACAGTGGAGCTCTTTGGAAATGTTTCTCACATTTACAATTTCCAACATCCACGAGCGATCAATCCTGGGAAAGAATTCAAACATTTGATCTCGAATAATCAAATCTATATGATTAAACATCAAAATTTAGCATATGTTGGGAATGATCATGTCCATGCAAGGTTTTCAGGCCACACCAAAAGGCTTTCGATCATTAATTGAAATATATAGCAAAACATAAAATGACATGTTTCCATAATTAAAATTAAATTGCCAACGCAAGGTTAAAAACACATTTTCTAGTATTTAGGCTGAAAATTGAACTGAAAACATTCACTTCAACTAAATATCCACGGTGATTGTCTCATCTTAATATGGTCACGCTTCTATATAGCTCAACGCAGATTTGGACTCTAAAATCTTATTTCGGTTGGAACTCAACCCTCACAAGATAGAGAAACTCAGTCGGCTTCAATTCTCTGTCTGCTCTTCTTGCCCAGTTCCAAGGCGAATCCATATCATAGGGATTGGACTCTCCTTCCAATTATTTGATTCCATTTCATAGGGATTGGACTCTCCTTCCAATTCTTTCACAAATTAATATTCATGGTCCAAAAAAAACAGATGCAAGAGTTGATTAGTTGGATCAAAATAGCCCATTCCATAATTTCATGTTAACCTTATGCTTCCAATGATTTACTGACAGTTCGGTGCCTTCTATTAGTCAATCATACTCCTAAAACATTGACAATAGCTTCATTTGCCAAAACCCTCTAGTGTGCACAAAAAAGAGATTCTTCGACCGGAAATGAATAGATAATTAAACTTTGACTCAGATTAAATTGAATATAGAATAAATGCATGGTCTTCGTTATACATTAATTTATAACAACATATATCCAACACAATACGTTATAGTAAATGCATGAACTCTTATTCATTAAACTAGTTTTATGCATACACATGGTGAGAGGCATTCATTCTCTCTATGGCCCGATTTCCCATTTATTTGAATGTCATTTTATTTTCCCTTAATTTTAAATTGATCAAATACAACTTTAAAATAAAAGTAGCTCCGTGATCTATTCCCTAAATCTCTTATGCTTTTCAAGGTAGAATTTAATTTTCCTCAAGGACAAAATCGTTCCTACCCATACATTTTATAAAAATATTGTATAATAATTAAAAGAAACAAACAATATTTACAAATAAGGAATTGAAATTACTTTTCAATGTTCAAAACCCTTTTGAAGCTTTTCTTCAGAATGCTTGATGGCTTTTGGAAGTTTTAGTGCTCCTGCATCCCACTCCCATGGTAGAAAAATTTCATGAACTCCTGTTCATGTGTCATTAGTTCTTGAATCCTATAGGATCCCAAGCTTGTGTTGTAGTTGTCCATTCTTCCCTACATGTTGTTTTCCTAGTGTTGATGTTATATTCACTTATCTAGGCTTCCAAATCCTATGTTTTTCTTTTCCACTTGCCTTGCTAATGCAAACGTCCTTAGTCAATTGTAATTTGTTGTTGGTTGTCATTTTCCTCTTGTTGTACCTTCTCCTGGTCATTCTCTTCATCAAAATCCACAACTTGTCAATTTATTCATCTAACTTTGTCCTTGACTACTGAGATTTACTTTCATCTCTTTCTTGCTGATGCATATCTTCCTTGTGCATTAGAGTTTTAGAACTCTTAACAAACATTGGATTATACATTTGCTTCATTATTTGTTGCTCATGGCTTGCAATTTACTCCATAACCTTGTTTGGCCTCATGGATTTTCATCTCCATAACCTTGGATACCCAATTTACATATTTGAAACATCCCTCATTAAAAGTAAAATGTTTTGCATCACATTTCACTATTTTGGGGACATTGCAATTGTTTCACTTAAAGATTCATTGTCATGGAAGCATGGGGATCGTGCCCCAAACCTTGGTGAGTGTTTCACTATGTAACATTGGGTTGTACTCAACATTGGATCAATGTTATGAGTGTTGATGATGCCTTGTAAGAGGGATTTGCCTATTATGGGGGGCTTAAAATCTTGTGACAAGGATTTGTCACAAGTGGTGACATCCCCATAATCAAGATTCATTATAGGGGTTGATAGCCCTATATCAAGGATTTGTTACTTGGGTCAACATGGTTGTAATAAGGAACTAGGGATGTCCCTATATCAATATCCCTATGGAACCCCATATCTAGCAAATGGCTGCCTTCATCAAAGTACGAGCATTTTCACACCCATTAAATGATTTGAGATGGCTGGGGTATTCTCTATATGGTACCAAATCCTTCCAGGAGTGGCCACTAATATTTGGCAAGGATTTGTTTGTAACCGTTTATGTTCTCTTGGTAATTTAGTGCCCTCACTAACTACTTGTACAACAATATTTTCATGGTATTTAAACAAAACATTGGCCTAGACAACAACTTGACTTGCAAGTTCCATAGTGGGACAAATGACAAGAACACGAATAGGCGACCTTTTATGACCTTGGAGGATTGTGACTTCACTATCACCTCAATAGTAGAAAATATAAATGATATTGTCTTTCCGGTGAAAGTTTTAACCTTGGCCTACACATCCTTGCCTTTGAGAATAGATGGAAGAGTTTCTTCTTGCACAATGGTCATATGCTCATATCCCACTGTGTTGGTTGCCTTTGTTGGCAATATGATGCAGAGTGTTGTCCTTGATGGCAACCCACTGAATGAAGATGAAGACATGAGATTGTTGACTTGTGTTGTCCTTGATGGCAATCCACTTGATGAAGTTATTCTTGACTTGATGGACTTGGTAAATGATGTAAATCTGATGTGATATGATGTTTGTTGACAATATGATGCTGGGTGTTGTCCTTGATGACAACCCACTTGATAGAGTGTTGTCCTTGAATGGAAACCCACCTGATGAAGTTGTGCTTGATAGAATATGTCTTGATGAACCTGTTTAAAGATGTAAATCTGATGTATCTACAGAGAGTACAGAAGGTAATGAAGAAAGGAATTCAATATGTGCTAGATCCATGATGAAAAGAGTATGTTTCAACGAATACGCGGATTTGTCTAGGAGAAGCTGCGTATGCACGCGGTTAAGTACGTGCCAAGTCGCGTATGGGCAAAAGCGCTCAAAAAGTGCAAAACCAGGGGTAACCACCATGGTATTGACCCATTGTATTGGGTAATGATTCGCCTAATTGACCCCATCCAAGAATACCATCGGAAGTAATGTGGTTTTGGCTCATGGTATTGAAAAAGGGTAAACCTATATAAGGAGAAGAAATTCATTGTGCAAATCATGAGTGTGGGTGCAAGATGTCTGAGTTTGAATGAATACTTCTCTCTGAAGTATATCTGAATGGAAAGGGTTACAGTTGAATGATAGATCTGAATGCATGATGCACCAATGAAGAAAATGATGAAGAAGGGTATCTAGATCTGAAATGTATTTGTACTTGCTAGATATGTTTATGGAATGATTAGATCTGAGATGAGGCGAAAATCTGTCTGAAGTAAAGGGTAAAATCTGTGTGATGTATATGTTCTGAAGAATTGCAATGACCTAAAATGTCTGAAGAACCATACACTGGTTTGCCGCAGAAGAAGCGCCTATATACGCGGCTTCGCTGAAGATAAAGCGCGTATGCGCAATGAAATTAGCTCTGTAATTTGTACAGAAGTATACATAGGTTTTTATGCTATAAGGCGCGTATATACATGGTATCAGTGAAAGGAAAGCGTGTATGCAAACTAGGGTTTGGTGAAGCATGGGTTTTGCAATATCTGATCTGTTCTGCTGTGTTGCTGCTATTTGTCTTCTACAGTTCTGAGTTGTATGAATCGACAAGTATCTGTTGGTGATTAAAAGTATGGAGTGGGTCCAGTCTGAAAATATTATGAAACGAGGCCTACAAGTTGTAATCTATTTGATTTGTTGGATCCAGTGTGAAAATTGATGAAACGTGGTCCATAGAGGTGCTGAGGGTTGTAGCCTTCAGTCAGGGGGTTGTAGCTCCCTTCCAGGTGAGGCTGGTAAACGAGATCAGGGGGTCGTAGCTCCCTTCCAGGAGAGGCTGGTAAACGAGTCAGGGGGTTGGAGCTCCCTTCCAGGAGAGGCTGGTAAACGAAATTACGTGGGTGCTCGTATACGGTAGTAGTCTCATCACATTAATGGTGTTGTAATATGTTTATAATAAAATATTGAAGGTCAGACAAATCTCAAATGGCAGTTTTCCTGATTGGTTTCCACCTAAAATCTTGGTGTTCATGTGTGATGCTTATGTGTGATGGTTTATTATTTTCTTACTGCACATGTTTACTGTTTATTGAACATCTAATGAATGAATTATGGAATGATATAAGTGAAGAATTAATGGCATAATTATATCTCTGTGTATACGCGAGTTTTACGAAGAATATCCACGTGTATACACTAGTTGCCTTCATCAAAGTAGCATATGGGTTTTAGAGAGTGAAAAAGTAAAAAGTCTGATAAAGTCCTAAATACTGATTCACCCCCCCCCCCCCCCTCCCCTCTCAGTATTTTTCCCAACAGCCTTGAGTGTCAATGGTGAGATATTGTGCTAGTGAAATCTTGATTGGCTCAAATAATTAACATCCACAGTAACCTTCACACTACTTGTTTTTGGATCTGCTTTTTCAATAGGACTCAACATTGGTTGCTTGTTCCCCACAAGATTCACTGAATCAAATTCATCATATTCATCTTCAAACTTAGACTCATCTTCATCATCAATGATCTTTAGTGCTTGGATACAGGAGGATTTAGAGCCTCTTTTGCTCAACAAGTCACCTTCTCCTTGGTTGCCTCTTGCAGAGACCCCATTACCTCTACAAGCAACACCCGTTTGTCTAATCATTTTGATAATTTTTTTAGGGTTTTTGAGATTTTCTCTCACCAATGACCTCCAATTTTTGTAAAAATCATAAATAAAGAAAGTGATGAGATCTTAGGAGTTTTAACTTTAGTGTTTTCAAAAATTGGGAACATATGACATGAATCATACGAAATGTTTATTTACATTAAGCATGAGGGTAGAATTATTAACTTAAATGGTCTTTAACACAATCCCTCCAGATTTGTCTCTTCAAATGTGAGGGCACCCACTCTCATAAAGGACACATTGGGAGTTTAAACTTTAGTGTTTTCAAACTTTGGGCACATATGAAATGAATCATATCAAATGTTTATTTCCATTAAGAATGAGGGTAGAATGATTAACTTAAATGGTCTTTAACACAATCCCTCTAGATTTGTCTCTTCAAATGTGAGGGCACCCACTCTCATGTTCACATTTACTGATATTAGCCTTTAGGAAAAAATAAGAAAATATAAATTGGACTAACGTATCAATCCATGTGAACATGATACCCATTCGCCCTCTCACACACTTAATGTGCAAACTTTGTCTCCTAAAGGACATGATTTGGGCAGTATATCAATTGCCTCAAAAACTTAGGTTCGAGTCAATTCTTCATGCAACATGATAATAAGAAGTTGCTAAGTTGTCTCATATTATTATGCTAAATTGTTCAACATCAGTTCAATAATTCTATATGACTCTCATGGCGTTGCAATGTTATTTAATCTTACAAGTTGGCATACTTTCTTAGTCCCACAATGTTGAAAAAATTTCCTCAACTATTAATCCTAAAGAAGCCCAATAATGGGTGAACATGGATAGGCTAGATTTATTTTTCTCACATGTCTTCCATCTCACTTAGACAGTTATTTTGGGAACTTTTATACATTTACTATGTCAGTTTGCTAAGGCCTAAAACAGGAAAAATAAATAACAAGTGTGTGCAAGCAGCAACACACTTGACTAGATTGAACTCATCCTAGTCTTATGATGGATGTACATTTTAAGGGTTTCTTCCCTGATTCAAAATTGTTGAAGATATATAAACTAACTATTTCATTTTTCCTACAATTCCAATAGTGCACATGGCAAGTTTCTTTGCAAATATCTTTGTTGCATATGGTAGGCCTCTGAATAGACTAAGCTTGTACTATCATAATGCAAACATGACCTGCAAGTCACCACTATGTTTTAGTTTCTGAAGGTTGTTGCATTATTGACTGACTAGTGACGTATCAACTAGTGAATAAGTTTCAAGCTTTGGAGAAGTCACAATATATATATTATAATTTTTTCTTGCAGATTGGCCTCTTGACCAATTTTTTCTAGGAATGCCTCTTATGAAAAAATAAGTTCTTTCCTAATAGGTTATGACCCTCTTGAAAATACCAGGTTCACTAGAACATTGGAAGAAAATATCTAATCCACGCATCATGCTACCACTACAAGCCATTGTAGAAAATAGAAAACAAGGTGAAAAAGGATCTACAACTACATTTTAGATGTGTTACAGTGACAATACTTTCTTGAATGTCTATTCTCCAACATCCATAGCATTACCAAAAATAATCATATTTTTTATTTAACTCCAAATAATATACATTCCAATAAGAAGTTGTCAATCATAGTTTTACCATGTGGCAATGATTTTCCTTATGTCTTACTCACATTTTCAGTCAAAAACTAGATTTCCTATATTGATGACATTCCTACTATAATATGACCAACTATCAAACAACTATCTCACTGTAATTCTAGATAAAATTAGCAGTGTACCAAAATAATAAAGAAACTGAAAATGATAGTAGATATTGCAGGTTAAGCAACTAAATAGGTAGTATGCATGATATGCTATTTCATAATTCACTACCTTTCCCATTTATAAAATAGTTTCTACAACAATTCTGTTGCATATTAGTTCTTTATGTTGCTATTTATTGAGATTTTGGCTCACACGGGGATTACAATTAGCCTTTCCACACGAGATACATATGGCTTATGCAATTGGCATACCATTGCTATTACTGTAACTAACATTTCATGATAAGAAGTTACAGTTGAAACATTGCATTTACTTGTTTTGGCTTACTAATTGTTATGTATGGCATATATAATACCAGTTTTCCATTGGGATTCATACGTGACCAAATGAAAAAGTATTTAACTGTTGCTAAATGCAAAAATGTGACAGGCTAGGATTGGATGGATTTTGTGCAAATTATAATGAAAAATAAAAAAGTGAAGGCCTGCACCTCCAGTGCAGTGATAGTAGGGTTTCCTATTTATAATCGTCTAGAGTTATTATTATTATTTTTATTTGTTTGTTTCTTTCTGGATGTTTTTCCCTGGTCAAGGTGTTTCTCAAGTTTGTCAGCTATGAATGCTAAACACGTTGCTTGATGTCTTGCAGTGGAAATACCTCACATATTAGCATAGGTCCAAGATCTATTTTTGGTACAATAGTGCAAATTATGGAAGATTTGGTAAGTGCATGCTACTAAAAGCCTTGCCACTTTGACCCAAGTGCTATTTGGCCACAAATATAAGGTTAGTGCACTGGGAAAAAGAGAATGTTGCGTGTGTTGATGCTGCACATAGGGCATCTTTTTGCAAGCCATTTTTCCCATCACGTGCAAGAGTAGTTTGCATCTGCAAGATGCACATAGCATTCTCTTTGCCCAATAAAATAACCTTATAGTGTTGCATGAGCTTCTAGCCTCTTTAGACTAAGGAACTGTCCAAAACTTTGTCACTCTTGGTTCATAGTTATCCTATGAGTTTAGTCTTATTGCAAGGCTTTTGCCTTAACATTCCTTCTCAATGTTTCTACCATAACCTTAGAGCTACTCGGGTTTGGGGTTGTTCCCTAGATATCTCTTGGGGTTTGGACCAACCTCCTGATCTGCTGGCAGCATTTCTATACCTCTAGCAGGTATATCACTTATCATAGGCATTTTTGTTTCTCCAAAATGTCGTTACTCTCACAGAAGGGTGCATTATAATTTAATATTCTTTCTCCCACAACTCAACATGTTGTGTGCAATGCGGAGCCTGTTGGGTGATTTCGATGGCTTCTACAGACTAGTTATTAGACAATGTTTCTAATCTCTTAGGAAGGAGCTACTTAGTGGTGGCTGCCTCTCTGAAAATTGCTGGTATTGATTGTTCATTAGTATATTGAAAAACTCGTCGTCGGGGATTAATGTTTCAATTTTATCAAGTGTCTCCTATTTCATATTCAACACAAGATGGAATTTGCACGCACTCAGTTCATTGGAGCAAGGCTTTATGGCTTGCCTTGAATATTGAAAGCAAGTTACAAAAGCGATCCCTAAAAATGGAGCATCATTGACAAAAATTCAAACTCCTCTCAGTGGATGTTTTCTAATCCATCTTCTTCTGCTCCTTCCCCTTGTCATCTTAATTTGTTTACAAGGCATGAAAGAGATACCCATAAGTCTAAATTTTAGCCAAAAATCAATTGTAATGATAGTGGAAATGTTACGAGAATATTGTGATTATCACTAATGGTCTGCCCATTATAATGAGGGATGTCTTAAGCAAAGAGTTCTCAACACATATTTCAGAGGCTGAGCAAAAGGAAGGAGAAGGTTAAAATGATTATAGTCAACAATTCCACTTACATAAGTGGTTGTTTTGGACTTCCCAATCCATGGTGGAAATGCCTCTGCTACTAAGTACGGTAATTCTAACAATTCAAAAAAAAAATGGAAAAACAATTCTAAGCCCACAATTAGTATTAATCATCACTGACTACTTCACTTTAGACAAGGATTGTTTGTTTGTGCAAAACTATTGAATTATAGTTAATAGTAGTGATAAAAATCTTATTTCACAAGATCATGTGACTTTTCTTAATTTCCCTTCAAAATGTTAACCTTGGTCTAAAATTTTAGGGTTGGATGAAGGATAAGGAACCAATACAAGTTATGAAGGTCCGTCAATTCACTTTTTCTATTGACCACTCTTTGATAGTATTAAGTATGATGACACTCTTGTTGACTGCTGTGGTCTTATTCCTTGGAAGGTTTTATCAACACAATTTCCATGCAAGCTATTATACATTGTCTTGAAACTTCCCTATTTTTGCAAAGAAGTTAGCGTCATGCTAGTGATTAATTTGAAAATGTATTTTAGTGAAAAAATTCACTGTTTTTTCGTGGAATATTTCATAATTTATTCTAATCTTTGTTTGCAAGTATACTTGTCACAATGATAAATGTGTGGTTTACTTCACAGGGTTCTCAGTTCTTTCTAGATACGCTTTTCATCATTTGCTTTGAATACTTCTCTAGTGCTTTACCTTCATATTTTATCCCCTGCACAATTGCTCCTGAGGTCCATGTTGTTATGTTTATTGGCCATTTCTATGGAAAATTTTTCCTGAGGTTTTGCAAGGTAAATCCAAATGCAAAAAAAATACTATTTTACATATTAATATTTGTTCAAGACATTCTTGTGTGATACTTGAATTTCATAAATCTAGATTTCTATTTCATTATCTACATCAATATATAAGAACAAGCCCATGGATTTTTCATATTTATCAAACTGTGGAGTTTTTCCTTTCCTATTGCATGTTCTTTTATATTTTTATGTTGTGATTCAAATTTCTAGTTGTGCTTTTCAGTTATTCTCATACGTAGGACATGCTTTGTTATATTATATCAAAATTTATTCTTATTCTTTTTTTATTATGTATATTGAACATATTATTTCTAGCAACTTTTGATTTTCCTAGATTTTATATTCCTTTGGTGTATCTTTGCACCTTTAGGGGATATTGCTAGTTTAAATGCTAATTCTTTAAAGGGTGCTAGCTCAATGGAAGAGCATTTGCTTTACAAGCAGGAGGTTGGTGGTTCAATTCCATCGTGCCTTGATATTCATAGGGAATGACGACGATTATTTTTTGGTGACGGATGCTCTTTTTACCATCACCAATGAGCTTATGGTCACATTTTTCGACCCTCACCAAAATATGAAATGGTGACAGTCAACGAACACCACCATATATATGCATCAATAGTGACGACCATTAAAGGTCCGTCGCCATAAACCTTTGTTGTTGATATGAAATGGTGAGGGTCATTGTTTTTCATTATAGTCATTATTTTTGATGGACCTTGATGTCACCAATGAGTTTATGGCAACGGTCAATGAAAGTCGCCATATATATGCACTAGTAGTGACGGCCATGAAAGGTCCATCACAAAAAATCCTTGTTGTTCATATGAAATGGTGACGGTCACTATCTGTCATTATAATCAATATTCATGGGAGAGCTTGAATGTCACCACAACACATACTTTCGGTGATGCCACCTTTGGTGACGTTCAGTTTTTTGGTGACGAAGACGATTTTCCATCACCATTGCTCATATGAAATGGTGATGGTCACTATCCATCACTATACATCATTATTGGTGACAGACCTTGAATGTCACCACAACACCTATACTTTTGGCGATGCCACCTTTGGTGACGTTCAATTTTTGGTGACGAAAGCTCTTTTGACCCTCACCAATGAGCTTATGGTGACCATTTTCGCCCCTCACCAATGTCCTTTTTTCTTGTAGTGAATGCGGGAGAGAACTATATTGACCATGATTAGTCAACATATAATTTTTTCGTACTTAGTCTAGTTCAATCTGGAAAAGGGGTAGAATTATACTGAATGGACGACTATTCATTTACTTTAACGAGTTCGAATAGTCAAGTACTCGGTGATATTTTAATTTTTCGAGAGTCTAAAAAGGGCTTAAAAGAGGACTCCAGGGTTTCAATTTTTTGTATTTTTATAGAGCCCAAACTTAAGTGATAAAATTATACTCGATGTCAAAATAATTCTTTTCACAAAAGGTTTTGTATCATGCAGAAAAACTCATAAGGTTACAAATATCTACTTTCAAAAAGTAAAAATATTTAAATTGGACCTTTTAAAAGTGAAAAATAAATAAAATAATAATATTTATTCATTAAAAACTATGAAAAAGGGTTAAAATAAGTCATTTTCACCTTTTGTTTTTAGAATAGTGCATAGCGAGCTTTTGGCCAAAAACTTCCAAAGCTGATATTAGTAGAACCAACCGTTTGTTTCTCAAACCGTCAGAGTCAGGTAATCCACATCATCCTTAGCTATGTTTTCATCCGTTTCATTTTTGTTTTGGGCTTTTATTTCATTTTTTAGGAGAAAGTTTTGTTTTAAAATCCACCCTCGGGGGTGTGTGGGTTCTCAATGTGATAACTGTTCACCCCGAGAATTTTTTAAAATAAAAATTGTCGGGTTGCCACAGGTTCTGTGTGGAGCGTGTGTAGAGGATCACACTGCCTACACACATAACATGAGTAGGTGCTGTGAAATTTTTGAAAACCAATCTTTCTTCATTAAAAATTATTCAAGTTTCCTCCAATTTATTTTAACTATTTAATTTTTTGATTTGTAGGCTTTTCAATCATGTTGTAATGGCGGGAACAAGAACATGATCTCATAGATAACGAAGCCATGGATGATGAAGCAACCATGCGTGCATTGAAAACTGTGGGTTGTACAAGTTATGTTCTATTCAGGGAATGAAGGCACAGGTTGAGCTAATGACTTTTCTTGTGAATGCAAGGGACGTACAAGCCCAATGTTTCATAATTGGTGACCACCAGCTTGAGATTGAGCCAACAGACATATACTTCCTTACCAGATTATCTCAGAGAGGGAGAAACATTTCCTTATTTGGGAGTAGACAAGGAGGTCTTCCCACTGCTAGCTATAAAGCTCAGTATTGTAGCAATAGTGCAGAGTTGAAGGGTGGTCTCATATACATTAAAACCATCTTGTGAATGAAGCTTAAAGTCATAGAATTCATAATGACTAGGTTATGTGGGAGTGCAGCTCCTAATGTGGCTACTAAATCACAAATACAAACTGCAGTTGAGTGTTTCAGAGGGGCAATATTCAACTAGAGTGAAGGAGTATTGGCCAATATGAAAGGCCAAGTTACTAGAACGAAAATGGGAAGTTGAAAAACTTCGTAGATGATGTCGTTCTTATCTCATTTACTCTAGAGAGAATTCCACTTCTCGCTCCTGAACTGATTCTATTAGATCTTGGAACTCCTTAGGAACCTCATATTGTGTGATGGGTAGCACTGATGGCTCTCCATTATGGCAAGGGTGGTTCAATATTTCATTTTACTTTGGCTTATTTCATGCGGCTCAGGAACCAAGTATTCACCATTGAACACTTTCCTTATGCGGGAATGGGCAATGGAGGTGATCCTGAAACATCCTTGCCTCCAGGGGCATAGTGGGGTGAGACAGGTTAGTGAATAATTTTGAATTTTTTAATCTAATATTTATTTATTTTTTCATCATCCAATATTGACAAAAATTTTAAATGCAGATGTTGGTCTGAGATGACCAACAATGCTTCGCCACTTTGACAGGCGAGAGGCACAACCTGTAGCACCTCCATAGGATAATGCAACAGATATTCTGATAGAAATAGAGCAAAAACTTGACAGTTTGACCATTGATATTCTTGAGACAAGAACGGATGATATCCCTCTTAGGCTCTAGAGACACGTGACAGGTGTTCCAAGTCCATTTAGGAGATTTCTGCGCAAGGTGGCATGTGCTATAGTTTATTATCATGATCATCATCATGGATAGTTGATGGTCAATGTAGATGGACATTTTTGTTTTTTGTACCAGTATATTTTAGATCATAAGGTGTTTGAACCTATGATCACAGACAATGTAATACTTTTTGGACACAAACTTATCTATCCTAATGATATTACTACTTTCGTTTTCTAAGTATCTTGTTCAACATGGATTGAATGTTGTTTTGATTTACTTTTTTAATGTTGAAAATGTCTATTTAAAACCCGATTAGCTAATGCATCAGCCAATGTGTTTAAATTTCTTGAAATATGTTGATATTCCATATAATTAAATTGTCATTCCAAGAGATGAACCTTCAAAAATAATCTTAAGAAAACTAGATTTCTAATTGCATAAACTATGCTTAAATGTAATAGAATGAGTTGTGAATCCAACTTAATGATGAAACGTCAAATATAAATTGTAATGACATCATATAATAACTCAATGACTATGCTATATTCTACAATATTGTTCGTTGTTTGACCAAGGCATATCCCATGAATAAAAACTAGCTCATCAGTGGGTGAATAGATAACCCAAGCCATAGAAGATATATTCCATGTACTACGACATGCACAATCAAAAAAACCAATGTACATTTGAAGGGATGTTAACATCTGCAATATCAAGAGTAATTAAGAAAAGAAACGATAGTAGTAATAGCAAAAACTAATCTAGGCACACTTGTCTAATGTAAGGCACACTATTCTAAAAAGTAACTATTGTATAAGAGAGACATTCACACAAAAGTCCAGCATAATATCTCTTAAGATAGAGACCATTTCTGGGTTTATCTAAAGAGACCTCGTCATAATCAACTAATTCATAGGCTCCTTTTGCAAGCACACGCTTGACAATATAGGGACCATGCAACATCGGTTCGAATTTACCAATGCCTAGCTTGTCGTTAGCTTGATCATATATTAAAATTAGGTTACCTTCTAAATGAATGTGAGGGTTAACACTTTGATCATACTGACCTTTCATACGATTCTTTTGAGCTTCGGTAGCCAATGCAGTGGTGCACCGAGTCTCATCTAATTGTGCTAAGTATAGAAATTGTTTCTCCTCTTCAGAGGTAGCTAGTAAAAAATCAATGGCTAATTTGAGTGACGGTATTTCACATTCAATGGGTAACATAGCTTCTAAACAATAGACAAGTTGAAAAGGAGTGAACCCTATAGCATTTTTTGCAGTGGTTTAGCCAATAATGCAGAAAAAAGCATGGTATGCCAATTCAATTTATGAGTCCCAACAATCCATTTAATCATGGTGGTTAAAACCTTGTTAACGACCTCAACTTGACGATTAAACTTTGGGTAATACAGAGTATAATTATCATGTCATAGGCAAAGTTGTTCAGAAATTTCGGTCATCGTAATATTTTGAAAATGGCTCCCAAGGTCCGTAACAATAGCTTGAGGGACACCGAATTTAGCAATCACATGATTGAATAGGAAAATAGCTACAATTTTTCCATCATCCACGAATGTAGGCATCGCTTCGGCCCATTTTGTAAACTAATCTACGGTGAGAATAATATACCCATGCCCCCTGGCTGAGTGAGGGTTACATGTAAATAAATCAATGCCCCATTTCGCAAAAGGACCGACAACAATGATTAGGTGAAGAGGAGTTGGAGGTGCACACTTCTTGCGATAAAAAATTTAGCAATTGTGGAATTTTGGGACCACGATGATACAATATTTGAATAAATACAGCCAAAAATAACGAACGTGTAATATATTTTCGGCTGTGGAAAACCCAGACATGTGACCACCACATGCTCCAGAATGGAAATCATTCAAAACCCTTTCAACCTCTTCGTGAGTTATACAACTTCGAAAAAAAAAATCCGCGCCATGAAGATAAAGAGTGTCCCCAATAATATTGTATTGTTGGGATTGATACTGAATTCTCCATTAACCTGAATGTGAAAGCTCTTGGTGAAAGGTTTGGGTTTGAAGATATATGATGATATCTCCATACCAAAGGTCTAAAGTACTAAAAAGAAACAGAGATTCATCTACGATAGGATTCTCTACCACTATTTCTAATTTAGTATTGGGAAAATCACACATAACTTTGACAAATATTAGTGATTTATTTGACTTGGACTTCTCAAATTCCAAATTAAACTCTTGTAGGATGAAAATCCATTTGGATTATTTTCCCTCGAGTAATTTTTTTGTCAATATATACAGCATCGAGTTTCAATTAGATATCACTGTTGTTTTACGTAATAATATGTAGTGATGGAATCATTCGACAACTTGAACTGCTGCCAAGGCCAATTTCACACATGTGAATATTTGATTTTCATCGGGTTAAGGTTACAAATTAGGTAATATATCACATGTTTGTTTTGAGATTCATCCTCCTTAACCAAAACCATTCTAATCATGGAATCAGAGGCAACTAATTTTAAAAATTAATCCTGGCGGTAATTGGGCAAATGCAATAACAGTGCATGGATCAACATGTTTTTAAGTGCATCAAAAGATTTATCGGCAATCTCATCCCAAATAAAAGGAACAATTTTTTTCAACAACTGGGTAAAACCTTTTGTTAACTTAGCATAGTTCGGGATAAACCTACGTAAAAAAAATTCTTTCCCTTGCAAACTCTAGATTTGGCGAAGAGTGGAAGGAGGAGGTAAATTGATGATAGCCTCAACCTTCGAAGGATCAACACGAATGCCATATTTTGAAATGATGAACCCAAGAAACAGTCCTTATTGTACATTAAAAACACATTTGTGTGGGTTCAAATGAATTTTGTAATGCCTAGATCTCATGAAGATAGATCTTAAGTGTATAGGATGATCTTCTCTGCATAAATAATGAGCAGGTAAGTCGTCTAGATAAGGTTGTAAAATATGTTTGATATCATGAAAAGCATAATACATAGCTCTTTGAAATGTTGCACCAGAATTTTTTAGTCCGAAAGATAGCTTGCAATAAGAAAATGTTCCCCAAGGACATATAAACGTTGTTTTTTGTTGATCAGCAAGTAGTATGTTGATTAGATTATATCCAAAAAAACCATCCATAAATGAGAATATTTCATTTTTGCCACAATCATCAACAATTTGGTCGATATAGAGCATAGGATATTTGTCTTTTGGAGACGCCTTGTTAATGTCCTGATAATCGACATATACTCTTATAGTCACTTGTTTCTTCGTAATGGGAACTATGTTAGATACCAAATCCGTGAAAGGAATTGGATAAATAAATTGTTCTTGTAATAGCTTCTCAAATTCAAATTTGATTGTTGTAGCTTTCTACAGATGTATTGGACGTAATCTATCTAATAGGTTTAGCATCCAGGTATGTCCTAATTTCATGAATTACAATCTTAGGATTGATACCTGGCATCTCTTTGTAAGACGAGGAAAATATGTCTCAGAATTATTGAATTAGGGCTTTATAAGTGTTAATTTCTTCTATTGAACAAGAAGCACCTATATGAATGTTTTCAATAATTCCACGTTTAATTGATATATCAATAGAAATGGTTGTAGAAATATTTCCCAAATTTGTCTCAAAATCCAAATGTGTAATCGATGTGGGATTCTGTGGTTCCTGGACATAATCAATTGTACAAATAGATGAAAAATAATTTCAAGCTTATCAAGATTATGTAAAAATGAAGATCTATGATGTAGATCATCCCATGCTAATTCATATGATGACAAGATTTCTCGAATACTTTCATAAGTTTCAAATACATGTTGAAATGGATCCGAAAATGGTGTTAAGGTGGAGCTCGATAGAGAAGATGATTCTTCGCTGATCACATTAATTTGATCAGGAATAGTTTATGGTGTGTCAAAATATGATTGTACTACTACATATGCTGATTCAAAAGGACTCAAATGCATCTTGCCATTGAAAGAGTCCAATTCTGATTCTGAAGGCACAATCCATGTGTCATGAAATGGTATAGTTCTTGATGAGATCATATTGATATTGGCAATTGTTCACAGTACGTTGGGTGGAGTATAGAGAATGTTCCCATGAGAGCAGAATCCTTCATTAATCTTACACCAATATCTTCGTATGGGATAATGGATTTTCTGACATGCTGAATGCTATCTGCAGAAGTAGGTTCTGATGAAAAGTATGACAACTGATTGATTTTAACAATATTTCCTTTGTGAGGAAACATGATTAACTGAAATACTGATGAAACTACAATAGTCATGGCATAAGACCAAATACGACCCAAAAGAAGGTTGTAATCAAGAGGGGAATCAACAAACTCCACCTCTAGATTAATGGTTTTTCCTTCTAATTCTATAGGTAGATCCTAGAGTATTCTGTATGGATGAAATCCTCTTCCATCAAAGGCTATAAGGATAGTCGGTGATTGGTTGATTGCTCGAGAACCAAGGGTTTTCAAACAATTTAATGATATTATACGCCTATATGCCTCCTCATCAATTACAGTACGAAAAACCCATCTTGATTTGACTAATACGAGAATTTGAAAAGCCATCTGATGAGGGAGTCTGGGTACAAAATTTTCGAGATCAAAGACCGTGAGGTTCAAATCCTGAGGATCAATATCTTCGATAGTTGATAATAGTAATTTCCTTTGTGTTGGACGTGATTGTATCACTTCTAAGGCCGACATTGATGAAGGGGATGTCGCCAAATATTCAACAATGTTGTAATTATGAGCAACTCTCGCATGTGGATTGAAAGTTGACTTTTGAAGTACACCTTTAGTAGGCAGTTTAATCACTAGATCAAGATTAGGTTTCTCAATTTGAAGCGGTTTGGAAATTGAAGGAGGTATGGTTGGTGTTTGACTAGAATTTCCAGTCTCTTTACCAGTTACAAGATTCTTAGTTCAATAGTCTTGAGATCATGTCGCAACCATGACCTGAGACATCAGTAAAATATCTGCCGATGAATTGGAAGAAGATCCTATCATTTTACTATCTTGAGAAAAAAAAGGATCCTTAAAGACAACAGGTGTGGGTGAACCTTTGACAAATTCGGATACGTCGGACTGATGTGGACACTCTTTAGTATAGTGATCCTCTTGACAGATAATACAAGGATAACGAGGTTTCTGTTTTTCATCAAGTGGTTCATTTTTTTCTATTTTCTCTTTAGGAGATGTATTTTGTTTATTTTTATTCTTTCCTTTCTCCTTATTTTTGGTTTTAACTTTAGTCGTGGATGAATCTACAACATGAATATCGGTAAAAGTTTCAAGGGAAGAATCTCCTTTAGGTGAATTTGGTAATTTATTATTGGAGAAGTAGGTTTTGATGAATTCTTCTTACTCTTGATAGCACTAATTGTACCAATTGCACTGTTTGCAGAATGAGAACAAGAAGGAGTTGCAGTTATTTGACCTGGGCATGGAAAGTGAGGAATTTTTTCATATAAAGTACCAGACTATGTATATACAAGATCTAAGTATTGTGCTTGAGCTATGACCTGTTCTTCTGTAACAACTCCTCCCTTAGCTACATCTTTAGTGATATTTGGAAGTAATGATTTGATGAGCCATTATGCCAAAATTTGATCCGGAATGAAAATTTTCACTAAAAGTCATCTACGTCTCCATTCATGTATGTGAATTGAAATGTATGTAAATGTACTCTTCTTTAATGAAGTTAAGAGTTCTGTGCCATTTCCGTAACAAACTAGAAATTGAAAGTGAGTTAAGAAAATTGTTGCTAATGCATTGAAATTATTGAAAAAGACACATGGTATTTCAATATACCACTTTGAAGCTAAGCCTATCAATGTTCTTTGAAAAATTCGCAATCCAATGGAATCATCAATTAAAGAGTTGGATGCACACCAATATTGATAAGTCATCACATGATTTGAGGGGTCTTCTCTTGATTTTCCTTCAAAATTAGGTATGTCACTCGGAAACTTATTTGGCATTTGGGGGGAAAATGGAAGATAATAAATCAAATCGTTCATGAGGCACGATAAATTTTGCAAGTCTAAAGTTGTAATGAATGGTAACCGACTGTTAGGGTCCTGTTGAGAAAACTGATAACCTTGAGGAAAAATACCAGTACCCAGAGGAGGATATCCAAGGTAGCCTGGAATAGCCTTTGCAGATGGGATTGGAATACCTCTGCGGTATCCAGGGTTAGCCATACCAAACTGAGGTTCAGCTGGTATCTAATACATATAATCAAGGTATGGTTGAATTTGGTAGATTGGATTTTTTCCTATGGGTCCATATTGAATTTTCCCTTGATACGATTGATTAAAAATGGACACTATAATGTTGGCTTGTTGAAATTGTAGCTGTAATAGGTTGTCTTGCAGACATTTTAATAGTATACTGAACCACAGGTCTAGGTTGATGAGCAATGACTTGGGGGATTTACTATGATACCGTTGATGTCATTGTTTGAGGGGTTGTAGCAATAGGGACTTGGGAAAATCTAGGGATAGGTGTACTTGGTTTTTGAACAGAAGTTTTCACAACAGATTATAGGATTTATTGGTGTACTCGGACCAACTTGGTGACTACTAGCTACATATACCTGAGGTGCAATTGGAAGTGTAGGTTGGACAGGTTGTTGGATTTGGGTATAACCAAATTGACTAGTTGGCTGACCAAGTTGATTATAAGGTACTTTCACAGTAGGTTGAAAATTTTGTTGGTTTAACGACGAGTTCCACATTTTTTTAACTCGAGGATAAGGAGCTCCCATTAAAGGTTGCAGTGCGTAAGGTTGACCATAACCAATTTGAGGTATTGGAACATAAGTTTGATATTTTGCTAGATAATTTCCAGTAAAGGTTTGACCTCCTTGAAAGGATTGTTTCTCTTGATAAAACTGCTACCCCAAAGGAGCTTGTTGTCCTTGAATAGGTTCTGGCCCAGGCATAGGGTACTTCCCTTGAAGAGGCTGTGGCCCTGGCATAGGGTAATACCCTTGAAGCAGATGTGGCCCTGGTATAGGTTACTTCCCTTGAAGAGGTTTTCCTTGAGGAGTATACTACCCCCTAGGTAGTAAATTGCTACCTTGAGGGCCAGGTAAAGGAATATTTCTAGACATCATACAGACTTGTTCCATTGTTAAATTTTCGGTATCAGATTCATTGAGACCAATTGATTGTGTAAGTTTTTCAGAAGAAGGAGATGCTCCTGAGAATGTACCAGAGAGCGACTGGTATCCAGTAGGAACTGATGGACCACCATACAAAAACGTTTCCGGCGATGAAGAAAACATGGATGAATCACTGAACATGTTTGATGAAGGCATGTAACTACCTCTGGGTATGGAGTAAAAAGGAATGCGGGGTGGTGAATATCTGAGACCAGTATTATGTAGAAATTTGGTTAACTGAGAATACCAAGGGTTCGGTTTAAAGGGGCTGTAATGGTAAATCGATTCACTATGCCCTAGATCTAAAGATTCTTGACGCGAAGGAATTGCAATCTATTCTTCCGTGTTAGTAATATCTTCGATGCTAATCAGGCCAGGAGGAATATTCTCAGTCATGCGAAACTTCACTCCAGGTGAACGAGAACGACCAGGGGTTCGGGCTATGAACTCCGAAGTTGACTCAGATGAAGTAGATTTAGTTTTAGGTTCATATATTTCGGGTTCAATAAGTTTACTATCTGCGACTTCACTGGTTGCAGACTCAACTATGATTAAATCTGAAATTTTTGGTTGTTCTCCTGTATGAGGTTGATTTACTTCGAAATCGGGATGTATAATTATTGATGTTTCCTAATGTCTAGTAGATCTGGTTCCTAATTATTGACCTCTTTCAGATTTAAGCTTTTCTAATTGACTTGGTGTACACTCAGGGGGTTTCCCGTACATTCTACGAGAGCGTCTCAGTAATTCAGCCACAGTTCATGTGTAACACACAAAATCAAAAAATGTTTCAACAAAAAAGACCTAAGGCCACTAATAAAACAAGCGATTTGAACACATGCCTAGAAAATCTATGAGACAAAACACACACAAACATTATGCTTCCACTCTAAAAACACTAGTTGATTATGAAATCCAATGTCGTAGAAGTGTAATGTGGAAAACTTGGCGGTTGGAACAGTTACCCTGACAGCCTGCTTAATGAAATAGTCTAGTTCAAGTCCCTCCACTTATGCCATCTCGAAGTGAAGAGTACCCTCTAGAAAGTCCAAGTGAGTCTAGCCGACATCTGTTCGAGGTACAATAGGACCTTCCCTCCACCATCACCTTAGGAAAAATCCTGAATATTATGGTCACTAAGGTCACATACGGAAACAATTTCACCTGAGGGAACTGTCTACGATCCGATATACACACAAGGGCAGAGTATCAAGCTCAATCCCCTTGAAGGATCTTCGATATGGTAAATCCAAGTTTTGCCGACAAGTGGCCCCAGGTTCCTCGACAATGGTTAATCCGAGGTTTACCATTTGTATTACGTGCACATCTTCTATCTTTTTCAATGAGATAGGTACAATTACCTCACTGGGTCCGACATGATCTCGTTCTTGACTCTTTTAAGAAGAGCATCCTAGAGAACAAATGAAAAAATTGGATTTTCCTAGTGCAAGATTCTACTTGTTATTTTAAACTATTTTGGAAAGTTTATTAAAACCTATTCCAAAACACTAGCCTAAGCTATGTTGGTGGAATGAGCCCTAGAAAATGTTAAATATTTAGATTGATTTTATTTAGGCATTGTATTAATTCGGATGTTACTTAACACAAATGATATGGAGTTTAAACTTTAATGATGTTTGTGACCCGACTCAAAATACTGTAAATGCATCTTTATGAGAAGTACAACTCTTTCTTTTAAATGAATCTTGTTTAAGATAAAGCTGAGAGATTTTATCAATTTCCAAAACACAAACTCTTTCATTCATAAACAAAAACCTTTTTGAAAGAAAGACAATTTCATGAAGAACTAAATTTTCAAGAATGATCAATTTCTCTTTTGAAATAAAATTCCTCGAATCAATCAAATCAAAAACTACAATTCAACAAATAATCAATTCCCAAAAGAAAATAATCTCTAAAAAACTCTAAAAGCATAAATATCAAAATCAAAACAAAATTCTAATTCTGAAGTCTATCTAGAATGTTTGAGAATTATTTTTCCTAGTTAAGATCAGACTAAGAAAATTTTCACTTATTTCAGTAGAAATGAAATCATCCAAGAGTGCTTTGGTGTTGAATAAAGCATCAATAAGCTAGAAGCTCTTCTAGGTTTGCAAATGAAAAGTGGAACAAAAATTCATAAAATTAAGGTTTGCAATGATCCTAATGGCTCAAAAAGGACAATATCATAATACTAGTAAGCTAAGGCAAGTAAAGGTATCTTTCACATAAAGCAGCAATAAAATAGGGAAAAATGTCACTTATAAAATGCAAATAGGATGATAAATCACTCAAAACTCAAAATTTGTTGGAAAGAAGTTCTCACACAAGATCTGACAATGAAGATGAATCACAGAAAAGCTAAAGAATAAGGTTATCTGGCTCTAAAAAGGAAAAAAAATAATTTTTTTCAAAAATTTCCAGGGGATGCGCAACTTACAACGGAATCTAGTGCACATGCACACTGAATTGAACTAAAATTTTCATAGGTTGCTGCACTATTTTCTGTTGAAAACCGCGCAGGCAAGGAAAAACTTGAAAAAATAAATAACAAGCTTTATTTTTCAAGAATTTTTAAAATTTATCTACCCAACCAAACTCAGAGAAGTCAAAATCAAAAAAATAAAAATTCAAACTGAATACAAACAAAGAAATGTAATCTCTATTCCCCAGTATGGTCACCAATTTGTTACATGGATTAATCCCTCTTGCGGACAAGAGCGATCTCTGTATTACTCAACGAGTAACTAGAAACAAATATCCATTTGAAAACATTTTCCTCTAGATTAATTGCATTTCAAGATTATTATAATAGTAAAGTAGAGAGGATTTTTCAAAACGATGTGTTACAGAGACATGGCTGGAGCTAGGGTTTCGCTCTGTTTAGCTGTTGTCGTTGCCGACGTTGAAGCACCTGGTTCACTCTGTTTCGATGAATTCACTGCAAACATACCAATAACTTCTCAAGATGTAGCCCTCAGCCAACTGATGCCCCGGCCTGGGTTGAAGGCATCACAAAAATACACAGTCGTCGCCAGTTCTGAGGACACAAGCTACAGAGATTCTAAGGCAATGGGAAAATACACTGCTGCTAATAGATTTACTGCCAACACATTAGCACTTGCAGATGCTCCTCATAGCCATAGAGGCTTGAATCAGTTTCGACTTGGTTTTGCAGGGCCTCACAAGGCAGAAGTAGTTGGATTAACCAAACACACAGACCCTACCATTGCCTATGCTTGGGGGCGGCTGTGATTTCCAAATCTGCTTTCTGGGTGTGCAGAGGAGTCTTTATTGTCTGGAAAAACCCTGTTTTCTCAAAGCTATCTTCATCTTGCAACTTCCCTCACACCCCAGCAAGACCTGGAGGAGCTGGAATACCAAAGATGCAGTTCGATCTTATCTCAGATATGCAATGGTAAGCAAGGGTTCACACATCTCTCTGTCCCTTTTGGAACCATGCACGAACTGAAGGTTGAACCTCCTCACCAACATCCCCCAGGCAGACTTGTAATCTTAGATAGTTTTCCTTCATTTCAAATCTAGATCTCTCTTCTCTCGAGCAGATCCATGCTTCTTTGGGTCAACCCATCAGATAGAGTTCATGATCTCCTGCATACCCTGGAGCAAAAGTTGGGAATACCCACAGATCATCAATGACTTCTTTATGGAGGTAAACAACTTGCTGCCTCTTTCCCCCTTTTATTTTACAACATTGAAAGAGATGCTACCTTGGTTTTATCCCTGCATTTGAGAGGAGGAGCCATAGGAAATTCCTCCTCAGCTCCAGCTTTCTCCTAGAAGGATGTTGTCCATGCACAGCCCAAGAAAACTGCCCAAACCCCTGAGGCCCCCAAGCCTTTTCTGGTTGACAAATTAGAGGATGTTCCCTCCATAGAGATCTCCCATCCAGATCTGGAAAAACAACTCCAAAAATTAGCAAAAACTACTATTATCTGCAGATTTAATGGACTTTAGCCTCGCACAAAGGAACTCTACAAGTGGATATTTTCCAACTGGACCCACCATTGCAAGGTAAGCTTTTTCTCAAAAAGTTTCTTCATAGTATTGTTTGACCATAACAAGGATTATCAACAGGCCCTAAGAGAAGGCCCATGGTTTTGGGGAGCATCGGGGCTATTCATCACCCCTTGGTTCCCATATTTCAGCCCAGCTATAGCAGTGATCACCAGGACTCTAGTCTGGGTCAGACTCCCCAACTTACCAGCCTAACTATGGCATCTTTCAATCTATTGTGGTATTCAGTAAAGGTTCTGGTAGGCGGGGGCATAGCGGGATTTATTATGATACCAAATATGTGATAAGGAAGTGTTGGTTATCGAACATCGAACACAGGTTGCTTGCTTTATTTATCCAAACGCCTGTGACCCACTCCGTGCCTCTATTTGAAGGAAATACCTTGGGCCGCTTCTTGACTGCAGATTACTCTCAGGAGTGCTAAGGACTTTACACATATGCCAGAGTATGTGTGGAAATAGACATAAGAAAAGGCTTGCCTGACCAAATTGATCTCAAGATAGGTTACTTTGTGTGGACTCAAATCCTTGATTATGAGAACATTGCCTTTTGTTGCCGCCATTGTCACCAAACACGCATCTTCAGAACTCCTGCCCCACTTTTCTTGCAAAAAAAAAGGAAAACACCTCAAAATCCAAATCCAAAAGCTAGAAACCTGGCAATCCACCACCCGTGAATGACTCTAAATCTTTGAGTTCAGAGGATGAAGATTAAGATGCTTAAATCGAACACGCTCAACAGAAGAATGACTTGTCCACCATCATTCCCAAAGCATCCTCCAGACACGATGATCGCTCAGAAACCCACTCATGAGTCCTCCTCTTCTGATACATATAAGGATACTCCAAACTCAGTCAACAATAGTTTACAAATGGTTCTTTCCCATCCACACCAAGCTGGATGGGTAAAAGTGAGCAAAAATAAAGGAAAAAAACTGCACATGGAGGCTTTTGCTCTTTCTGGGTAGAATCCAGCTTTTTTGTCTAAACTCTCTAGTCTTGCTTCTTAGCTCTTTTGATTGTCTCTCTTACTCTTTTCGGGACTGAGGTTGATATTTCATCATTTCTGGTAGGCCCACTTCTTGCCTCTCTGGATTGTAGTCTTACCTTGTACCATATTTTAGCTTAATAGAATTAGCCTTATTCAGAAAAAAGAAAAGAAAAAAAAGAGAGTAGTAAAGTAGAGAGGGCATGCCCCTACCTTGAAATTCAAACGTTTGATGTAGCACTTTGTCCCATCGCTCAAAAGTGGTTTCTCCAATGAGTAGAACCTGCAATCAAAGACAAGACAAATAATCAAATAATCTGCAACATATAATAATTAAAAAATGTAATCCAACTTAATGATAAAGGAGTCTAAGTATTGACATTATTCCAATAAGCATAGAAACAAAGCAATGAGAAAAAGAGCTCCATATGTATTATCTTGAATAGAAAGAGTAACCTTACAACCTGATGCCTTGATGTTGTACAAATTTCTCTAGAGGTCCTGAACAATCGTTCTTCTTTAGTCTGATAATCCTTCCTCTATGAATACTAGCATGGAGTTGTAGACACAAGGGTGTGATCATTCCCATGCCAATAACAACTCAATAGTGTAGAAAGTATGCACTCTTATGACCTCTCTTCAGCTTAGAAACTATATAGATTAGTCTCTAATTACATTGGTATCTACCCTTCAATCTAAAAATTGAACTCAATTTATAGGGAAATGGAGGTAGTTTCAGTTCCATGAAGAGGGGGATGGATTCCTCTCATGAAGGGATTTGATATCCATGGACCAAGGGATAAGCTCCATGAGTGGAGCGATAAAGCTCACACTGATTGTGACTCTAGAAGCTTCCAGTTGGGAGAATATTCGACCAACTAGCCTTCTAGAATTTATTTTTTTCTTTTATTTGCTTTTCACGGGGGTGCGCAGGTTATAATGGAAAAAAGTGTGGGAGTTGTCGAAGTTTATGGACAGAACACCAGCGTATGAGTAGGGAAAGACTAGAAAAAATACGTAGGTAGAATTTTAAGGGTTTTACAGAAATTTTCTCCAATTCCAAGACTTGATTTAGGAAAATTAGTGTTTTTGACCTCTAAGTGAACATGATATGGATGGTGATAGATCCATATGAAAAGTAAAATTTCATGGTGACAAAATGAAGTATAACAGCATGACAATTTCTCTTGGTGACCAGGTCCAATTCATGCCAAGAAATTAATTTTGAGCACGTATTTCATCCAGAAAATTAGAAGACATGTACAATCTAGCTTTACCCTTAGGAGGGTTCTTTGAATTAGTGACATGAATTCTCAACTATTAAGCCAACAAATTTGACCATTTTAAAGGTTTTCCTTCATTCACAACCTCATTTAGCAATAATTCCTACCCTTCTAGAAAGGTCTCAGTATCGTTTTGATCGTAGATCTGAAAACATAAGAATATCATGTACTCGGAAGCCTTCTTGAGAGATTTGGTATTATAAGTGTTTTTGAGTGTCTGGCGGAATTTTGAAGGCTCTTTCACCCAACTTTTGATGAGATCCTTTATGCTCAAGTAGCTGGTGATTGCATAAAAGTGGGAATCCATGTATTATTCTGGCATTGGTAAATTATACATCAGGTGGTAATTGTGTGCCATAAAGGAGGTCGTTTTTTGTCCAGTGGCACTGTAGAGAGTCATGGTCTTGGTATCCGTATATGACAATATCTAGCTGATGATATATGCACATGGAAAAACAAGGTACCTGGATGCAATATTGTGTAACCCTGACCTTTGCACAATTATGCACACCTACTAGTCTTTAATATCTTCTTTTAAGACTTTTAATGAGAATACCGCATTCACTTTCTTCCATTTAATGTCTAAATATTTCTCTATAAAAAATAAGAGTATAAGAAAACCGGTGAGTTCACGGAAGTACTCTCAACTGCCTCTCCAATGCTGATTTCAGTAGTGTCCTTTGAGATAGATATCTTGGGAGCCATGGTGACAGAAAATAATCAAGAGAAGTGCTAAAAAACTGCAATACCTACAAGAGGGAAATGCACTTGTGGCAAACATAAATTAGCTCAAGAAAACTTACCCACAAATCAATATCAAGGGAACAACCACCAGAATTAGAGGGAAAACTGTGCAATTCCTGGACTAAGGGAAGATTTTAGCCTTAGGAACTATGCATTGTACAATTTGAATAGTTAAGGGAGAGGCTTGAGGCTTGAAACTGCGCAATGTACAATCTGAGCCTGGGCAGACTTATGGAGAGATTGCGCATTGTGAAGGATAAGCGGCCAAGGACGAGGCTTGAGCCCTGGAATTGTATAATGCATAGTTGGGTAAGCCAGGAACTACACATTTCGGAGTCTCAGAGGCCAAGCACGAGACTTGAGCCTTTGAGTTGCGTAATGCCCAGTTGATCATGGAAACTGCTAGCCAAATAAAGGGAAGGTTTGTCGAGGAAGATGATGGGACAATGGAAGATGTAAATGAATATGCAAGTAAGATTTCATATGTACCTAAGGAAATATAGATCAATTAAAATCAAGTGTAGAAGATTAATATGCAAAAAGAACAACATGCATAGGGAGTCGCTGAAACGACAACCACTAATGGGAAAAAATAAGAAGCGAATGCGATGATTATAAAGAGTGAAGGACAGATAGAACCAACACTTGTACAAGCTAATATCATTTAAAAAGATAGAAAATATGAAGAGAAACAAATAAGTCAAATGACAAAAAGTGACACGAAAGAAACTTAATACGACAAAAGAAAAACTCATCGGGAAAAGTGCTGCAAAATCTATCGAGGGCTCCTTGATCTGCTTAGGAAAGCTAGATCTCCAAGATAGAATGTGTAAATGAGATCTAGGGGCATCTATTATATATATCTATGCAAGCTATGGTTTCTGATGCACATGCCTAAAATCAAGGAAAAAGTCCCACTTGTCTGAAAGTAATAATTAACAGCTTAGTGGACTGAACCGGACATCAATTGGGAAACTCCTATTTTTTAGGGATGCTAACTTTGATTTTTTAGGAAACTTATTTTTCACAGTGGTAAAGGAGATTGCATAATTCCTAGACTAAAATATTTTCCTAATTACCTCAGTGAATCGCACAGTTTATGAGGAGAAGGATAGTTTTTGAGCAATTTCTGAGCTCAAGGCTAGGCTACCCTCCAAGATTGCGAAATTTATAAGCTCAAGGCTAGCTTGCCTCTTTGGATTGCACAATTCAGATCCTCAATGTCGGCATGTCTTCCAATATTATGAAATTTCTGAAGGGAAGACCAAAACAAATGTAAAGTCAAGGAAATAGGTGGCTTGTGTTTGAAAAAGTTCCAATCGGGATCAAAACATGACATAGAAAACACTGCATGGAAGATAAGTCTTAAGATAGCCTGAATACTTGATTAAAATGAATGATGAGCTACTGCGGGTAGAAGGAAGGCTCCAAAATTAAAGTCTGGGAAACATTTTGGAGGGTGGTTGTAGCAGCTACAACAAGAGAATTGTAAAAAACTGATTTCGTTACAAAGTTTTATGGATAAGTTGGGCAAGAATCAGTTGATGAAGAAGTTATATAGTAATATCCATAGTGCCATTAAACTTGCAAAGAATTTAGAATTTAATTCCAATACTAAACATTTACAGCTTAAGTACCAATTCATACGGTTAGTGTTTGAAGATGAACGGTTGAAGGTGGAAAAGATACACACTAGCAAAAATTCTGTAGATATTTTAACAAAAGTTGTAACCAGGGATAAACTGAGATTCTTCTCAATTTCAATTGGCCTTCAAGAATAATTATGAGGATGAGAAACAACCAAGTCCAAAGTGGAAGCATTTTCTAGTAAGTGAATAAATGATGGAGTTGATATAATTAGTCTCCACATGGGAGGTTGTTGGATGTGAAACTTGATTATCTTCCTGAGTCAGAGATCATGTTTAAGTTGCATTTGGATCCCAATCCCCGATGGGGGGGGCGGGGAGATTGCACATTTGGACCCCCCCGTCCCCTGGCGGGGGTTCGGATGCAGCACCCCTGATGCAAAAAATAGATGAAAAATTTCCTTGTAAAATATTGTAATTTCATTGTCAATATGGGTGGTTCATTAGGCAGATGATTTGATGGTATAAGTTATGTTTAATTTAGGGTTTTTTTCCCTAGAAGGAAACCCCTCGGTTTATGTCAGGGAATTGTATTGCATTTGGGTATTATTATTCTAAGTGGGTAAGAGAGAGTAGGTTGTGTGAGAGCGAAGAGGAAATTATAGTGGATTTGTTGTAGGTTGTATCTCTTCAATTCACTGGATAATATAAAAGGAAGGAATGCTTATTTATCCTTGGACGTAGCCCAAATTGAGTGAACCACTTATATCTGTGTCTTTATTATTTTATGCGCTTTTGTATTTGTGTTTCCATAATATTTTTTGTATTTCATTGCTCCATTAATTAATTTCTAACATAACAACATTGAAGAAAATAATTCTTATAGCTCACAAATACACCACTCTCATGGATAAAGTTCTATTCATTCTAAATTTTCCGTACCATTAAACCAATATACTACCACTTTGGAGTCTCCAACCATCTTGAGCTAAATCATACTCTTAATATTGGCAAACTCATACTCTTATAATTGGAAAACTCATACTCTTAAAATTGGCAAAGATTAAGGGTGTGCAAAGATGAAAAAGTTGAGATGCATGGGTGTTTCTCCATTAACTAACACCTAAATTGAAATGGAAAGAAAAGTTATAAATAAAATTGCAATCCTATATTAGCAACACATTGACTTGGAATCCCTTATAGGTTCTACCAAAAATACTACATGGCTTTCAAGAATAAAAAATAGAAGCATGTCTGGGAAATCTAATATTCTAGATTATATTTATTCAGAACTAAGAATTTGATCATAATGACTATAAATATAGATAGTCGTAATTATAGTTTAGAATTCTACTTTGAATCTTGAGAACAAAAAATGATTGACTTGTATGATAAACAATATATTAAAACTATGAGTCACAAATAATGGGAGACCCAAGTATGTTCAACAGGTAGAGTATCATTACATTATGAAGGGTATTAGAAGGTTACCAACCATTGCTCAATTAATATATTAATGAAGAATTAAAAAGAAAGTAAAAACTACTATATGACTCAATGCAATGTTGTGAATATTTATTGAACACAAGCTTAAGATATAACTTAAATTTATTTATAGTTTGAACACAAGTATTTAAATTAAATAATTAAAACTTAAAGTGGTGTTACATTTGGTATCAAAACTAAGTTCAAAACACTAGCATTTTAGACTTATTTATTTCATCTATGCATTAAATTTTATTAATTTTTTGAAATATTTAAAATTAAAGTTAATAAAACTTGAATCACTTACTCTTATTAGGAAAATATGGACAGAAGATGAGGGTCATCTATGGATAGAGATCAAGTTTTTCATATTCCACTGTATCTTACACCTCCAAATTATTTTTCTAGAAAATAATAACCCATCAAGGAACTAGGTTTGTTCCTTCAAGAGAGGTGATAACATGATTTGTTCTTTCCAAGAAATGTTAAATCCACTAATGAGCTGGATGGAAAGTGAACAAGAAGAAATATTTGTACATGTAGAAGAATTGAAAAATCATGCCAGAAACCACATTCATCGATATATGGAGAATGTAAAATTTGTATAATGTTGGGGCTCTATTAATGGAAAAGTAGTTAAAGCTGAGTTGGAAATCATGGATATGCATTGCATGTAGAAATTAAACCAATGGATTCAATCCGATCATTTAATATACTAAAACAAATATTGGATCCTTCCACAATATTTGTAGAAAATAAACATGATCGCACAATCACACCAAGTAAGAGAAAGAAGCAAATCAATCGCAAAACATATTTTCTGGGGAAATATTGTTGCTCAAAATCCCTCTATCTTTATTGTATAATCAACCAAGGAATCATGAAACAATACAATGCACCCTTCTTACAATATTCTACTTCACTCTACTAACTGTCTCACACTGATCCAGACAAAATCGACCAACACTTAGCCAATTTCCTGTCTTTTCTCAAGCTTCCTTATTTGTGCAATTATAAGAACAATTGATCCCTATTAATTAGGAAATTCAACCTTCCAAAATTGCGCAATACATCATGGGAAATTCTATGGTTTTATAATTGTGCTCCAACAATTTACTAATAATACAACTGATAGATAACATCCCTTTAACCTCTATCTCAACTAGGTATTCATCAAAACTGACATGCATTCAACTGTTAATATTAAATCACCAATCACTTGACAGATCACTGCATGTGAATTAAATCTAATTTAATTCACTTGACCTCTCACTAGTGCAACAATTATTTACACCTAGTTAGACTGACTTTAGCTCACTTAATTGAGTTAACTGATTTATCATGCATTAAACTAATACAGTAATTGCAACTTGGAATCTAAAACAAATAGAATCACTCTACATGCCTCAACAACCACCCTCAGCTCGATTTTCATGAGCTAACTGAGTCTATCAAACTCATTTAACTATTACAAGTGATTATGAGATGAAATTACAATTTATTGCCCAATTTAATTAAGGGAAAATTAAATTAGACACACATTTCTTGTTGAATTTTCAACACTCCCTCTCAACAAGAAAGGGAATCAGCTACCCCGATCTTGCCTCTGTGGTATTCGAATTTTCTCTTGGTGAGAGCCTTCATCAAAATATCTGCATCCTGATCCTCCATGGGAATGTGCTTAAGTAACATAATGCTTCTCTGAACACAATCTCTAAGATGGTGGTACCAGATGTCAATATGCTTGGACCTGTCCTCGAATACTATATTAGCCGAGAGTTTTATATAACTCTAGTTATCATAGTGTATCACCTTCGGATCCATTTGATGACCAAACAAACTAACAACTATCTTCCTCATCGAAATGGCCTCACATGCCTCCTAAATAGATGCCATGTACTCTGCCTCGGCTGAACCGAGTGCAGCTGATCTCTGCTTCCTACTGTACCAAGAAACTGTTTTCGATCCTATGCTGAAGATCCCTCCTAATGTGATCGTCCTATATGATGGACTTCCTACCTAATCTACATCAGTGAAGCCTTGAATTTCACTCCCTCTGTTTGCCTATACCATAATCCATACACTGTAGTTCCCCTGATATATCTCAATATATGCTTCCTCGCCTTCCAAAAGAGCTTGGTCGGCTTAACCATGGCTTGAATATCTTGGTTAACTGCGTAGAATATGTTTGGTCATGTGTTCACCAATTACATGAGTGGACCCACAAGCTACCTGTAAATGATAGCGTCCACTACCTCACTTGAAGTAGCATCCTCCTTCCTCCAATTTCCTGTAAGAGGAGTCTCCATGGATTTACAAATCTCCATGTGGAACTTCCTCAGAATCTCTTTGGCATATTTTCCTTGAGAAACAAATAGCTCCCCATCCCACTGTCATATCTCCAAACGAAGGAAATAGTGAAGGAGTCCCATGTCCTTCATCTCAAACTGTCTTGCAAGATCTTCTTTGCAAGAAGTTATGAGCTGCTCATCACCTGTCAAAAAACGATCATCAACATCAAGTATGAAAATCAAAAGCATATCATCAACCACAATCTGGTATAGGTTCGCATCCGCTTCACTCTTTGTGAAGCCCAACCCAGTGAAATAGTTGTAAATCCTGGTGTACCAAGCACGAGGTGATTGCTTCAACCCATACAATGATCTCTTGAGTCTATACACATGTAGCTCCCTGTCAAATTTCTCAAAACCTTATGGCTACTCAATGTACACTTCTTCCTCAATAAATCCATTGATAAATGCAGTCTTAACATCCATCTGATGTATCTACCACCGCATCTACGCTGAGAGTGCAAGGATAGATCTAATCAATTAGTACCTTGCAACTAGTGCAAAAGTATCCTCATAGTCAATCCCCTCAACCTGTGAGAATCCCTGGGCTACAGATCTAGCCTTGTACTTATCCATACTCCCATCTGCTACCTGCTTCAACTTATAGATCCATCTATTTCCAACCACTGACTTCCCGACTGGTCTTGGGAGAGCATCCCATGCACTGTTCCTGAAGATGGAGTCATACTTCTCAACCGTGGTGTCAACCCAAGTTGATTGCTACACTGCTTCCTCAAAAGAGGATGGTTTTGTCACAATACACTTGCTCATAAGATCCATGAATTTAGTATACCTGTCTAGTGACTATCTCTGTCTGCAGTGTGATGTAAGTGCTCCTACATGTTCTACCACATAAAGTATCAATCTATAAGCCTTTGTGGTGCGCCTCCTACCATGTGATGCAGAAGCATTAGGTTCCAAAATATACTTTATATTTTCATAGACATAGGGGGGTCTTATGATTTTAAATTCTTATGTAATCCTTGAATAATTAGAGTGATTTTAATTAAATATGGAGAGAAAATTGTAAATGTTCCCAAGTGATTGGAGAACATGAGAGAATTTAATTAGTTAGGAATGTGAAGAGTCAATTTTCAGTAAATTTAGGGATCAAGTCTAGATTTTAGGATTTTGAGGATCTCAAGAGTTTTGTTGAGTCATTGAAGGAGCTGAATCGATTGATTATCAATTTTTATAAATGTAAACCTCAATGGAATTCAGAGGCAGACCCAGAGAGATCTGCAGAGTGTCGAGTAGCTGTGAAAAGGCCATTGATTTGAATATCTGGCTAGAAACAACTAGGATTTTGTAATTGATTTCATATAAATGAAGGAAATTAGTCTGAATTATATGTGTATTGACTGATTGTATGAAATTGTGTGTTAGATATTGAATTGAGAAGGATAAATTGGTTGTATCGATCATAGAATGGATCGATACAATGGACTTCTAAATTGAAGTATAATCCGCATGGATGTGGTTCAAAATCGGACTTCACATTGTGTAAAACAAATCGGGGTTTCTTTCACTTTCTATTGTGTATTTAGAACGAATTAGGGCCAATTGAGTTAAAGGCGTGATTGAATGAAATCATACTGAAATTAATGTGTAAGTATCTGTTGGTTATATCATACTGATATATATTATTGAACGCAGTGGTTCACATGTATCGAAGGTGTAGAGAGGAAACAATCGATTGGAGATTCGATTGCGTAGAATTATAAATCGATGATGAGATGAATTCATGAAGTCGAAGGTAATTTCGATGGCGCAGAAGTAATACAAAAGAAGCGGAATTGAAAGCGGCAGTGAGAAACGGAACCATGAGAGTGGAACTTGAATGTTGAACAGTGAAACCGAAGTTCGAAAACTAGTGGGTTCGCATGTGTTTAAGACTGGTAAGTGGAATTGTTAAAAAAAACGTGATATCGGTCTTTTTTTGACGTGTGGCAAAGAGTGGTATTCAAAAACCACTTACATCGTCTGAAAATGAAGAATTAAACCCCATGCAACTTTTTTGTGCCATTATCGTTGGATTTGTCAGTGGAAGCGTGATAAGACTGTAGCCGTTAGATGGAAAGATACGTAGGTTTCTATGGGCCTGAATCAAATTTTATGTTGATATTTGAAATATAAACCAAGTTTAAAATGATATGTTGTGGGCCAGAGGTATTTCCAGTTGGTGCTTGGTTTGCACTGTGTGCGGGTTAATGAAATTTTATTAATGTTGAAGTCCGGATATGTGGGGCCCGAACGCATATTGTGTCAATAGTTGAGGGTTAAATGTTAAATGGGATCGAAGTATAGTTGTGGCAAGATTTAATATTATTTGGAGTTATGGTTTTATATCCCAAATTAAATATTCGCTGAATGGTGGAGAGGTGAGATGGGTTGGTAAGGTTTTGGATTAAACTATATGTTTTGTATCCAAAAGCCAATTGCACACGTGCACGAATATTTGATATGAATTTTAATTCATACAAAAATTGAAATTAAGTGAATATGTGGGTGAATGATTATATGCTTGAAGGAGGTAGAACGTGGGTTTTGGAATGGTTATTATAACCATTGGGTTTAATGGAATAAGCCTCAGTTATAGGCTGAGAGTTATTCTATTCCAAACTTATGGTAGGACTTTTGGGAAGACTGACTATCATTAAATTGAAGGAAAACCTTAGTTGAGATCTGGTTGGGAACATAATAAAAAAGTCTACTATATGCATCATGGGTTATAAGTAGTAAATGAAGAAAGGTACTTCGACATATTTGTAAATTTCCCAAATTTAAAACTATTTGGGCTAGAACTAAAATGCAGTTTTATATGCACATAGAGAGTGTGATAGTGGATTGAGAGGTTAGCCTGGGAATCATGTGGTATCAGAGCAGGAAAGGCTCTATTTGAAGTAAAAGAAATTTTTGTAATTAAATCTGAATGAGTGGATGTGATTAGAGAATAAAGGAAGATCAGATTTTTAAATCTGATATGCAACAGATACATATTTGCAGTGAATAGGATTTGCAGAAATGAATGAAGAACAAGATCATGCAGGGATCTTGCAGGTAAAATAATTTTAAATCTGATTTTGAAACTATGATGACAGAATTATGGTTGCAGATATGATGAAGACAAGGTTTTGAGGATGATGGCAGTGGACCTGATATTCAACTAAAGGTTGGATAGGGAGAGTAATTGTAGTGTTCTCAAGAGAAGGTGAGTTGATGAGCATTGTTTAACTCTGGTTTGAAGAATTGTTTGAAAAATTCAGATTGCAGGAAATTGAAGAAATCTCAGCAATGCAGATCACAGCTTTGAGAGCAATAATAAAAGAGTCCAGCAAAGGATTCTAAAGTGAAGAAGAAAGTGTGGCAGAACCTTGAGGAAATTCAACAGAGGTTGAATGAGTTCTAAAAGTTGCAGAGTGAAGCCTAGAGAGAGCAGAGAGAGTGCTTAAAAGGTTGCAGTAGAAGGAGAACCAGTACTTGCCAAAAGCCTAGATTCGGAGGAAAGGATTGGTGAGATAAGTGGCAGCAGGAGAGCTTGTTTTTGCAGAGGCTTGGTGCAGCTGATGAGTGAGGAACTCATGGAGGAGAGGATAACTACTGACAGTCATAGAAGAGATATTAGAGGTTCTGAGAGAGACCACATCAGAAGAAAGGAGAAAGCAGATGCCAAGGAAAATGGCATAAGGCAACAGTTGACTGATGCAGAATATTGGAAAGAGATAGCTGAGATCAGAGAATATTTTAATAAACTGGAGAGGATGATAGAGGAAAGCCAGAGAGTTGGTTGGCTCATGAAGAAGAGAGTAAAATGGCAACCATTACAGTTGAGTTTAAGGCAAAGGGAGATTTCCTTATTGAAAGAAGAACTCAAAGTAGCTGAGTTGAGAAAAGAAGTTTCTGTTTGTGAAGCAGAACATAGTACAGATGAAGAATGGAGATCTGCAAGAGATCTTGTGAGACATGGTGAAGGTTTAAGGCAGCAAGAAGTTTTTCTTACTGAAGAGAAAATCATTGATGATTTCCTGAGTTATTGGACAAGTCTAGATCAGTTGGATGATGTAAAGCCTTGTATTTTTGAACCTGACAATTATGAGGTGTTTACAGGTTCTACAGAGGAAGAGGAACTCAGAGTTCTTTAGTCAAGGATGGAATTTGAAGATCCCACATGTAGATCTATTCAAGGAGAAATGCTTGAGAAAGCAACCAAGACTGAAAACTATTGTGGTTTTAAAACTAAAGAGTTGTGTATGTTTGCAAGTACATCACAGGGAGATGAACAAGATTTAAAGTTTGTTGAGGAGGAAAAATTGAATCTGAAGTCTGTTCAGATCAATGCTGAGATAGCAAGATCTCAGGAGGAATTGAAGACAAAGGATTCTAATGAGAATATTGAGGCAAGAGATGAAGGACCATATGATGACCAGTCAAGAACAAGTGAAGGTATAAAAGTTTGTGTGAGGTTCCCAAAATCTACTCCAATTGAAGTTGTTAAATTGTATAGAAGTTTGGATTTTCAAAGAAGAGAATTGGAGAAACAGAGGACCTATGCACAAGATAATTTGCTGGGGAAGCAGAGCAGTAAGGTCTTCATGGGTAGTGCTCATGAAGCAAATGATGGAAAGAAGGAGAGGCTAGCTGACAGTTTCATGGAGGATGCAAATCAGCATACTGATGTGCTGACAGAGGAATTGGAAGGAAACTCATAACAACATACTGATGTGTTGTCATAGGAGGAAGAGGCATTTAGACCTTGTAATTTTAGTGCTGAAAGTTCATGTGTTAATTATGCAAGCAAAGAAGAACAACAAATGGAAATTGTCAAGAAGGTCAATAAGAAGGAAACTATGTTAGCTGAAAACATAGTGAAGGGTCATCATTTTAACATGGTGATTGGAATAGTGGAGATAACTCTAGAAGCTGAGGAGAAAGATAGTGAAGATTTTATGAGTCCTGAAGAAGAATTGGAAGTGCAGAGAGAAGAATTGGTGACTGGATCATAAATTGAGACCATTGGGTCTTGTGATTTTGAAACTGACAATTTGATTGTGGCTACAGGTGATGCAGAAGACAATCCATCATTTGGAATTGTCTTGAGAGGAGAAGAACAGTTGCAGAAAGAAGGTAAGACAGTCATGTCTCATATGTAGAGACTTGTTGCTATTGGTGACAGGGAGGAGTTGGCTTGTCTGAATAGCCAAGAGAAGACTAGAGGGCATATTTTTAAAACTGACATAGTGATGAAGAATCATAATTATATTCTAATAAAAGATGAAAATTTAGAGTTTGAAGAACTTGATTTGATTGCCAGAATAAGTCAAGGGGGTAAAGGACAGTTACTGAAGATTGTCAAGGAAGAAGAAGAAGAATATGTTGAACCAAGTTTGTAGCATATTGATGAAATGCTTGAAAATAGATGGTTAAATTGTTTGCTGAAAATATTTAGAGAAGAGAATGAAATGGCAGAGTAGCAGATCGAAGTGTTTCTAGAGGAAATGTTAGAGCAACAATTTGAAGTGTTGCCAGAGGAGGGAGAGACACAAGAATTTTGTAATTTTGGTGTTTGTTTTATGATTGCGGGAAGGAATAACTAATGTTTGGTCTAGGAAGAGAGGAAGAGAGATGATGACAGTGACTGGAAATTTAAATACCAATCCAGAGAATTGTTGAAGTCAAAGAATGAAGAAATTGTCGTGGATGACAATCAGGAAGAGTTTTACTATTGCAGAGAACAAGAGGGTGTGGATGATTGGGTGGCAGCAGCCACAGGATTTCACCAAGCTAGAGCTAAAGATAGAGCTAGAGCAGGGGCTTAGCAAGTGGAAACTAAAGCTAGAGCAAAGGTGGCAGTAAGGACTGAGCAAGCAAGGGCTCAGCAAATAAGAACTTAGCAAGAAGAAGAAGAAGTAGAAGTTCAGCAATCAAGATGGAGCAGTATCCAGAAGTCAGAAGACATATTAGATAAATAAATTGAATTGATAAGAAGATTGGTGGAGGAGGTGTCTCAGAAAAATACAGTAGCAAGAAAACAAAGAAGCAGCAGTAGCAAGAGAAAGACAATCATAGACTATGAAAGCTTAGCAAGCGGAAAGATGCAGCATAAAATATGGAAGCCTGGAGAAGTACAGGAGAAGAATTTTGCAGCAGATGATCAGTTGTAGAACAAAGTGTGGGATCTAGGAAGGCAAGGACTAAAGGCACATGATCAGGAGATCATGATTAATTTTAACCTTGGGAGTCTGATGCAGGAGCATTATGTTCCAAAATATACTTTATATTTTCATAGACATAGGGGGGTCTTATGATTTTAAATTCTGATGTAATCCTTGAATAATTAGAGTGATTTTAATTAAATACGGAGAGAAAATTGTAAATGTTCCCAAGTGATTGGAGAACATGAGAGAATTTAATTAGTTAGGAATGTGAAGAGTCAGTTTTCACTAAATTTAGGGATCAAGTCTAGATTTTAGGATTTTTAGGATCTCAAGAGTTTTGTTCAGTCATTGAAGGAGATGAATCAATTGATTATCAATTTGTATAAATGTAAACCTCAATGGCATTCAGAGGTAGACCTGGAGAGATCTGCAGAGTGTTGAGTAGCTGTCAAAAGGCCATTGATTTGAATATCTAGCCAAAAACAAGTAGGTTTTTGTAAATGATTTCATATAGATGAAGGAAATTAGTCTGAATTATATGTGTATTGACAGATTGTATGAAATTGCATGTTTGATATTGAATTGCGAAGGAGAAATCAGTTGTATCGATCACAGAATGGATTGATACAATGGATTTCTAAATTGAAGTATAATCTACATGGATGTAGTTCAAAATTGGAGTTCACATCGTGTAAAACAAATCGGCATTTCTTTCACTTTATATTGTGTATTTAGAACGAATTAGGGCCAATTGAGTTAAAGGCGTTGTTGAATGAAATCATAGTGAAATTGATGTGTAAGTATCTGTTGGTTATATCATACTGATATATATTATTGAACGTGGTGCTTCACATGTATCGAAGGCGCAGAGAGTAGACAATCGATTGGAGATTCGATTGCGTAGAATTATAAATCGATGATGAAATGAATTCATGAAGTTGAAGGTAATTTCAATGGTGTAGAAGTAATAAAAAATAAGTATAATTGAAAGCAACAGTGAGAAACAAAGCCATGAGAGTGGAACCTGAATGTTGAATAGTGAAACCGGAGTTCGAAAACCAGTGGGTTTGCGTGCGTTTAAGACTGGTAAGTGGAATTGCTAAAAAGAATGCGATATCGGTCTTTGTTTGATGCGTGGCAAAGAGTGGTATTCAAAAACCACTTATATCAAGTGAAAATGAAGAATTAAACCCCGTGCAACTTTGTTGCGCGATTATCGTTGGATTTGTCAGTGGAAGTTTGATAAGACTATAGCCGTCAGATGGAAAGGTGCATAGGTTGCTATGGGCCCGAATCAAATTTTATGTTGATATTTGAAATATAAACCAAGTTTAAAATGATATGTTGTGGGCCAGAGGTATTGTCGGTTGGTGCTTGGTTTGCACTGTGTGTGGTTTAATGAAATTTTATTAATGTTGAAGTCTGGGTATGTGGGGCCCAAACGCATATTGTGTCAATAGTTGAGGGTTAAATGTTAAATGGGATCGAAGTATAGTTGTGGCAAGATTTAATATTATTTGGGGTTATGGGTTTATATCTCGAATTAAATATTCGTTGAATGGTGGAGAGGTGAGATGGATTGGTAAGGTTTTGGATTAAACTATATGTTTTGTATCCAAAAGCCAATTGCAGAGGTGCACAAATATTTGATATGAATTTTAATTCATACAAACCTTGAAATTAAGTGAATATGCAAGTGAATGATTATATGCTTGAAGGAGGTAAAACGTGGGCTTTGGCATGGTTATTATAACCACTAGGTTTAATGAAATAAGCCTAAGTTATAGGCCGAGAGTTATTCTATTCCAAAATTATGGTAGGACTTTTAGGAAGACCGACTGTCATTAAATTGAAGGAAAACCTTAGTTGAGATCTGGTTGGGAACATAATAGAAAAGTATACTATATGCATCATGGGTTACAAGCAGTAAATGAAGAAAGGTACTTCAACATATTTGTAAATTGCCCAGATTTAAAATTATTTGGGCTAGAACTGAAATGCAGTTTTATATGCACATAGAGAGTGTGATAGTGGATTGACAGGTTAGCCCGGGCATCACCATGTCTCATGGATGGCTCTGCATGAGTGGTTTCTTCCATTCTATGATCTCTTCATGTGGCTACTCCACATATTTAGGTTCATCCTTTGGAACCAAGAGTTCCTCATCTGAATGAAAATCAAGCTCCCTCTCAAGGGACAATTGCATGGCTTTCTCCTCATCAAATTTTGCATCCCGTATAAAAACTGTCATCCTATTTTTTGGAAAATACACCCGATAGTTGTGGGGAGTATCAGTGTATCCCAAAAATATCCAAATTTTTTATGTTGGTTCTAGTTTATTTCTGGAATTTTTGGTCACATGGCAATAGACAGATGAGTCAAAAATTTTAAAATATGAAACATTAGGTTTCTTACCAGAAAAAGCCTCCTTTGGTGTACTCATGCCAAGTATCTGATGAGGACTACGGTTCTACAAAAATACCATTGTGTTGCATGTCTCTAGCCACAGATGCAATAGTAGGCCCTGATCATGTAACATATCTCGGGTCACACCCACAATTTTTTTGTTATTTCTTTCTACAACCCCATTCTGTTGTGGGTTATGAGGTGCAATCAACTTTCTCTGAATTCCTTCTTTGGCACAAAAGTTCTTGAACTCATTGGAGATATACTCACCACCATTTTCGCTCCTCAGAGCCTTCACCTGCTTCCCTGTATCTTTTTCAGCCAGTGCTTTGAACTCACAAAATTTTGAGAATGTCTGATCTTTCTTCTGGATGAAGTAGATCCAACAATTTCTAGATAAATCATCAACAAAAATCACATAATACATGTTCTTTGTTGTATAAGATGTAGAGAATGGTCCACACACATCTGAGTGAACTATATCAAGGATTTTCACTGCTCAGTTCTCCTTCTCGTGAAAAGTGGCCTTTGTCTACTTCCCCATGGTACATCCCTTACATGTGTGTATCTGTGCAAGGGTACCCTTTAGAAGCCTCGTAGAAATCTTCTGCATGACCTTCAAAAAACTATGGTGTAGGTGGCCCAATATCCTGTGCCATAACTCACCCTCATCCTAACTCACCATTATGTTTGATTTACTCATCAATTTTGCGCAACCATGCACATCAAGTTTTTAGAGGTTCTTCTCACAAACCCCAATCTTCTTAACCTAACCCCAATCTTCTTAACCTGTCCTGTGGATTTGTGACAAAGGAATGCTTTCCCTTCACTGAAAACAACATCATATCCTATATCCTCCAACATAGAAAATGAAACTAAATTCTTTTTCAAGCTTGGTAAATGCATGACATCTTTTAATAATAAAGGTTTACCTGATTGTCTCTAGAAAGTAACTATACCAATCTTGGTATCTCTATACCTCCCGTCATCACCCATCTCGATGTGAATCTAAAGATCCTTCTCCTCCAAGCTACTAAAGAGTTATTTTTCTCCCATCATGTGGAAAGATGCACCATTATCTAAGTACCACACCAATCCCATTGCACTAGACACCATGAATGCGATAAGTGACAAGTCCAACTCAAAATTTGAAGCTAAAGCATCACCCACTACAGATCCTGAAGCCTTGTTGTTGTTGTTGTTATTCCATGGACAATTAGTGGCATAATTTCCATCCTTGTGACAGTGAAAACATTTCACTCTAGACATGTCACGCTTTTTTCCTTCTTTGCTGGTCTCAGATTTGGAATAGGATTGATTTCCCTTCCCCTTATTTACCTTACTAGCCAAGGCAAAATTTTCCTCATCGTCTATCTTCGATGAGGATCCATCCCTGGTATTTTTTCAATGGCAGACGATGGTAAGTTTAGGGTCGAGAAATTTAACGGCCAAAACCGCTCTCAATGTGGGAAGATGCAAGATGGAAATATTATTTGTAAATGTAAAGATCTATACCTACCATTGAGCAGAAAGAAGACGACAACATGACAAGACGGAATGGAACATTCTTTGTAGAAAGGCACTAACAAGAGCGGTTGTGTTCTATGGCGCGCCGCTCAATATTTCGAAGGAAACAACAACAGAGGGTTTGATGCAGAAGTTGGCGAAACTATATGAAAAACCCTCGGCCTCAAACAAGGTATTTCTTATGAAACAACTATTTAATATGAAGATGTCGGAAGGTGGATCTGTTGCAGACCATTTAAATGAATTTAATACAGTTACCAGTCAGTTAAGTTCTGTAGGGGTAAACTTTGATGATGAAGTTAGAGCTCTGTTATTCTTATGCTCATTACCAGAAAGCTAGAATGGTTTGGTTATGGCCATTAGTAACTTTGTCTCCGGATCTAGTACTTTAAAGTTTGATGATGTTTTCGGTGCTATCCTTAGCAAGGAAATGTGACAGAAAAGCTCGAGTGAGACATTGGGTAATGCTTTGAGTGCAGGGTCTAGGGGAAGAAGAATGGAAAGAGGAAAGAGCTCAAGATATCGAAGTAAATCAAGGAAAGGCAGATCCAAGTCTAGATCGGGGATAGTGTGCTAGAAATGCGGAAAGAAAGGACACCTAAAGAAAGACTATAGATCTCGGAAGGGAAAATAAGGAGACACACAGCAAGAAAACAATCATGAAGCAAATGTGACAGGTGATGTGTTACAAGATGCTTTGATTCTTTATTTCGAAAATGTTACTGATTCTTGGGTTGTAGATTCAGGGGCTTCATTCCATGCCACACCTGATAAGAAATATTTTCATGACTATGTTCAAGGAGATTTTGGACAAGTTCATTTGGGTGATGATAAACCCCGTAAAATTGTTGGAATGGGTAAAGTTCTTGTAAAACAACAGAATGGAAACCAATGGCTACTAAAGGAGGTAAGGCATGTTCCAGATCTGAAGAAAAATTTGATTTCAATAGGGCAGTTAGGCGGTGAAGGTTGTGTGACAACTTTCACAGATAAAACTTGGAAGGTCACCAAAGGAGCCCTGGTAATAGCAAAAGGCGAAAAGGTTGGTACATTTTATTTATGCAATGGTATTTCTAACTCTGTTAATGCTTTAACTTCCAAAGGAGCAGATGCAGCATTATGGCATCATAGGCTCGAACACATGAGTGAGAAGGGAATGAAGATTCTTCACTCAAGAAATTTGTTGCCAGGTTTGAAGAATGTTGATTTGGATTTCTGTGACAATTGCATTTATGGAAAACAAAAGAGAGTCATATTTCTCAGAGTTGGGAAAGAAAAGAAGAGCGAAAAATTGGACCTTGTGCATACAGATGTATGGGGACCTGCTCAGGTATCATCTCTCGGTGGCTCTCGTTATTATGTTACTTTTATTGATGATGCAACTAGAAAAACATGGATTTATTGTATTTAGAATAAATCTGATGTATTTGATACTTTCAAGAAATGGAAAGCTTTGGTTGAGATTGAGACAGGAAAGAAGTTGAAGTGTCTCAGATCAGACAATGGAGGTGAGTATTGCAACAAAGAGTTTGATAGGTATTGTTCAGAGCATGGAATTCGTAGAGAGAAGACAGTTCCAAGAACACCACAAGAAAATGGTGTGTCAGAAAGGATGAACAGAACAATCATGGAGCATGCAAGGTGCATGAGATTGCATGCATGATTGCCTTTACAATTTTGGGCAGATGCTATAGATACTGTTGTTTATCTAATAAACAGACGGCCTTCAAGTTCCTTGGATGGTGGTATTCCAGAGGAAGCATGGACAGGTAAAAAGGTAAACTACTCTTTTTTAAAGCCTTTTGGTTGTGAGGCCTTTGTCCATATTAACAAAGAAAACAGAACAAAGCTTGAGGCAAAATCAAAGAAATGTACCTTTATTGGATATGGTGCTAATGATTTTGGTTATCGCTTATATGATTATGAAAATCACAAAATCATTAGGAGCAGAGATGTAATATTCAATGAAAATGTCTTGTATAAGAATCAGTTGCAGGAAAAGAAACAGGAAAAATAAAGCAACGAATATGCGGTTCTTGATGAGATAACTGAAAAAGTAAAGGTGCTTGAAAATGATAATAATCAACAACCACAACAGCAGCAACCACCACA
>CM076581.1:854485438-854585878 GCA_034641835.2 Pinus albicaulis
ATCTGTTGAGCTTCGTTTGTGTGTGTTTCCATAGTTTTTCCCTTTCTTTTCAGCATAGTTTTGAGAGACCCCCTTTCTTGGGTTTGATAGATGCATATGTAGCTGTTATTTTTCTGTTATTTCAGCATTTTTATTCTGTTCTCTGTAGGTTTATTTTCAGCTACGTTGCACACTTTTTGCTCTCAACAACGGAAAGGGTTTAAAAATTAAAATTAACGCACACCACACACTGACCTTAAGTGAAGAAGCGCCTGGTTTACACCGCCTGGCAAAGACTCTAAAATCAATCGTCACTGCACCTTATCTGCCCTTGACCTTCTTGATTTTGCCCCTTCCTGCCCTTGTCGGTTTCCTTCTTCCTGTCATCATTGCGCCCCCAAGGCGCCTTTCCCGGAGACTTCTTGGCCTTCATCCTCAGTTCCCGGTTGATCGACCTGCTCCGCACCGTCGTCGTCGAGCCAGTCCACCTTCGAGTCCGCACTCCGACTCCTCTCCTGATTCATCGGATCCCCCTTCTCCTTCCGGTTCTCCCCCTCCGACTCCTTTTACCTTCACCATGTCTGGATCAGGGCCTAATGCTAGCGGTTCTCCCGGCCCCAATGCCGGCCCTACTTCTAGCGGAACCGTCACAACCACTACTCCGGCCACCCCTGTGCTGCCGTACATTGCAGGCCTCAGCCTCCCCGATTTCCATCAGTTGATTACTGACCCCATTCACCATAATACTACCTGGCCCGCTATGCCCACCAAGCTACCCTCTGATATCCCTAAGTTCGAGGGCCTTAATGGCGAAGACCCAACCAATCACGTCCGGTCTTTTCACATGTGGTGTTCCTCCAACTCCATTACCGATGACTCCATCCGTCTTCGTTTGTTCCAACGCACGCTTACCGGCGAAGCTTCTAAATGGTATGTCGAGCAGGCCACTTCCTCCCATACCACGTTCGAGACTCTTGCCCAAGCCTTCTTGTCGTACTTCCCGCTCCCTCTCCGATACGACACTGGTACGGAGCTCTTGACTTCATTTAAGCAATCCTCTTCCACACGCCTTTCTGCCCATGTTCAGGAATGGCGACGAAGACGGGGCTTATGTCGAGCCCCTCCCTTTGAAGATCGGGTTTACATGGACTGGTTCCTTCGCACCCTCCCGTCTCCCATCGGCAAAGATGTCGCCTCTCACTTTCCTCAATCTGAAGAAGCCGCCCTCCAAATAGCTTTGAAATATGACCTGATCTACGCTCAATCTGGTTATGTTTATACCGTTCTCCCTGACATCCCCAGGCCCGGTGGCGCTAACGCCCCGGGGGCATCTCATTCCGCCGACGGTATTGTTGGCTCTCTTTCCCACCCCTCTGCTCACCCTCCTATGAGCCATGGCCTCCCTCAGGGAGGGGCCAGCACCTCTAGCACTCTGCCCCCTCCCGGCAACATGTATCCAGGATACGGCATGCCTCCTCCTTTTGCCCAACCTCCTGCTTACCTCAATGTTGCCCAACCCAACCCTTACTTTTATCCGCAGCCTGGTGCGCCAGCTCCCCCAGCATATGCGTTTCCGCCTCCCTTGCCTCCTCACCACCTGCAACAGCCCTTACAACCCCCTCCAGGGCAAGTATTTGCACAGCAGGGTGCGTTTAATCCCCCTTCCCAAAGAAGGCGGAGAGGCAACCAGAACCCATCTGCCCCTGGTAACCAAGGACCCAATTCTGGTCAGGACCCTAACACTAGCAACCAGCCTCAGGGCATTCCGCCCAGGCCGGACAGGCCGCTTCGCACAAACAAGCCTTGTTCGTGTTGCGGTGTTTACGGTCACTACACTCACGATTGCCCTCTCTTACCCCAGATGCGACAGATGTGGGAGTCTCAAGCCACATTGCGCGGACAACACGCCTCCCCTCACGCTCCTCCTAATGTGGCCACCACCCAGCCAGCTGTGTTCACTGATCCTTTCCCGCAACAGGGATTCGTGGCTACCCAACCCTCTGACAGCCATGCAGCCACACCCTCGTCCATTTCTGGTTCCTCTGATTACTAGATCCTTATGATGCGCTCCGATCCTTCCCCTTCCGTCGCTCCTGCTGACAACCAAATGATTGTTTTTGACGCCACCCAATCGGACCATCCCCCTCTTCCTCCTTCCGTTGCTTTCCAACTCCCTGTCAAAATCCGGAATGCCACAGTATCCCGGTGTATAATTGATGAGGGGGCATCCACCTGTGTGATGTCTGCTTCGGTTTGGAAGCAACTCGGATCCCCTGATCTGGCCCCTTCCACGATCACCCTTCGAGCGTGGGACGGTCATGCCTCCCAGCCTATTGGCCTGTTTCGTAACTGTCCCATCACCCTCGCCGGTAAGACTGTTTGCGTTGATGTCGAAGTCATTGACGCCCCTCTAGACTACAACATTCTATTGGGGTGAAGCTACACCTATGCCATGTCTGCTGTCCCCTCCGCGGTCTTCCGCAAGATGTCTTTTCCACATAATGGGAAGATAGTCACCATTGACCAGCTATCTTATCACGAGCCGCCGTCTCCGACCCCCTCCGAGACGACCATCTCTTCCGTAGCCAACAAGCAAACCGTCGATTTTTTGACCAGTGTCTCCCCCGACGTCTATAAAGATTCTACCCTGCTTGATACTTTCCCTTGCCTTCCCCCCCCTCCTGTTACCGATCCCAGCTTGTCGAATGTTTGCATGATGCAATCGTCTCAGGCCACCCATAAGCGGCCTGCCTCGGCTAGTCCGCAACCTCCTCCTCGCCCTCCGCGACCCGCTTCTAGCCATTCATCTCAGCCAGCCGGACCTTCTCCTTCTGGCCCTCCCCCCACAGCTGGTATCCCCGAACCTCTTCATCCTCCCGTCTCGGTTCCCCCTGGCCTTGCCCATCTCGGAGCCGTACCTCTTGGTCATTACCCCGCTGGGCAGATCCCCTTCTTGGCTCCCCCTCCTGGAGTATCTTCTGTCCCCGTCATGGCCACCCTCTCTCTCCCTAACTTGACCTTGGGCATTCCGGTCTGGTACCTTGACCCCGCAGCCGCCACCCCCCCTGGTCTCCCCAAACCTTATATGGCTTTGACACCGGTTCAACCGATCCCCCTCGCTTCCTCCATAGCCACTGTGCCCCCAGCACCTCCACCGGACCCTTCTCCTGTTGTTCCGGCTCCCGAGAAGACAGCCAAAACCCGCAGGGGGGCAACCCATAACGACCCAGCCCCCCCAACATCCCGTAACCCCCCACGACCACCAAAGCCCGCCATTCGATGCGCTTTGTGTGATGTCGTCGGTCACGCCACTCACATGTGTCCTGAATTGCCCCACCTCAAACTTCTGGTCAACGAGACATTCCCCGACTCTGATCTCCCAGAAGTCCATGTCACTATCCCCGACTCCCTCCCAAAACTCAAACACTTGCACACAAACCACCCTTGTGCCTTGTGCGATTTTCACGGCCATTACACCCACCTCTGTCCCCGCCTTGACGAGTACCGTTCCTCCTTGGACTTGTACCGCCAATTCAAGGCCGCTTCGCTCGGACCAAAGGACATTCACATTCCACCCCCCGCTTTTAAGCCAACGGAGCCCTCCGTCACCATTTTGTATCTGTCATCATCCTTGAGACCTAATTCACCAGCCACTCAACCTACTGATCCCCTCAGCTTCTCAGCCGACCTTGGGTCTGTTGATATCGCCCATATGAGCCCTTCTCCTCATGATGCACCGTTCCCCACCACTACTCCCTCGGGTGTCCCTTCTGCCTCCAATCTTCCCATCTTCCAATCTGATGAAGACATCATGGAAGCCATGACCGACCCCGACTTTCCCTGGGATGATATGCACCATCGCGCATATTTCCTCCCACAGCAATCCCACGACCAATACGCTGTGGAAACCAAAGACTTCATCCCCCATGCCGTTGATTGGTTCAAAAACCCCATTCCTGCACCTGACGCTTTCGAAGAAGGAAACATGGCCAATATCTCGTCTACCATCAAAGTTAACATTTCGGCCACACCAGGAATCGACGAATACATCACATTGGGTGCCCAATGCACCCCGGAAGAAATTGAAACTTACACCAAGCTTTTCAAAGAATTCCGCGATATCTTCGCCTGGTCCTATCCTGAAATGCCCGGACTCGATCCTGCCATTGTCGAGCATCATATCGACACCTGGCCTGACGCCAAACCAGTCCGCCAAAAGATGAGACCCATTCATCCTTCCCGACATGACGCTATTAAAGCCGAAATCGATAAGCTCAAGCAGGCTGGTTTCATTTACCCCATTGAATACACCACTTGGGTTTCTAACCCCGTTCCTGTTCTCAAGAAACAAGGCACCATTCGTGTCTACACGGACTTTCGCGACCTGAACAAAGCTTGTCCCAAAGACAACTTCCCCACACCGTTCATCGACCAAATCATTGACGAGTGTGCGGGGCATGAGATCCTATCCTTCATGGATGGTTTCTCCGGATACAACCAAATTGCTATCCATCCTGCTGATCAATTAAAAACCGCGTTCATTAGTCCGTGGGGAACTTTCGCTTACCGGGTCATGCCTTTCGGCCTAAAAAACGCCGGCGCCACCTTTCAACGGGCCATGTCTTATTGCTTCCATGACTTAGCTCATATTATCCTTGCCTACTTAGACGACCTCACGGCACGTTCTAAGCATCGGGCGCAACACATACACAATTTGCGCACCATTTTTCTCCGATGTCGCAAGTATAATATCCGACTTAACCCGTTGAAATGCGTCTTTTGCGTTCCTGCCGGCCGCCTCCTAGGCTTCATCGTGTCTAAGGACGGTATCACTCTTGAACCTTTGAAAGTTCAAGCCATTCTTGAACTCCCCATCCCGCGTACCCTCCGCCAGCTCCAAAGCCTCCAAGGCAAAGCTAATTTCCTTCGTCGGTTCGTCCCTGATTATGCCACCACTGCGCACGGGTTCCTTAGACTCCTACGCTCCCATATCCCCTTTGTTTGGGATACCCATGCTCACGAGTCTTTCGATGCCCTCAAACAAGCTCTCACATCTGCTCCCTTAATTCGCCCTCCTGACTTTAATCGAGACTTCATCCTATATATCTCCGCTTCCACCTATTCGGTCGCTGGAGTCCTTATCCAAGAGGATGACCATGGCATCGAGCATGTGATCTACTATGTTAGTAATAACCTTGTGGGACCACCTGTCTCATATTCCTATGACGAGAAATTAGCGCTGGCTATCGTGTTCTCAGTCCAAAAACTTCGTCATTACATCCTCCTGCGCTCCACCAAGGTTGTGACAAATTCCAACCCCATGGCCTTCCTACTGAGTCGTCGTATACTTACTGGGAAGTACGCCCGTTGGGTCGTTATCCTTCAGGAATTCGACCTTGAATTTGTCACCCCAAAAAGTAAGAAAGGTTTAGCCCTCGCTGAGCTTATTTCTGAATTACCTACCGGATCGCAAGACCCTCCCGTTAATGACGATTTTCCTGATGAACACCTGTTTACCATTACTTCCGACGACCCGTGGTACGGCGATATTCTTACTTATTTGCGAACCCAAAAGTTCGCTCTCCACCTTGACCGTGAGGCTCGTCGACGTATCCGACACCAAGCCCCCCGATACCTTCTTATTGGTGACGACCTCTATCGTCGCGGGGTTGATACGGTCCTTCGTCGTTGCCTCACACACGCTGAAGCTGAACAGGTCCTTAATGCCTACCATAGCGGCGCTTGCGGTGGCCACCTCTCCGGTCTCGCTACTGCCCAAAAAATAATGCGCGCCGGGTATTTTTGGCCTTCCCTCTTCGGTGATTGCATCGAGGCAATCAAACACTGTCCCAGTTGCCAACATTTCGCCCCTAAGGTGAGAGCTCCACCAGCTCCCCTCCATCCGGTCGTTTCCACTGGTCCCTTTTGTAAATGGGCCATCGACTTTATGGAGTGTCGCCCGCCATCCTCTGGTAGCCACAAGTATATCATCGTGGCGGTCGACTATTTCACCAAATGGGCCGAGGCCATGCCAACGTTCAACAACACGGCAGCTACCGCGGCCCTCTTGTTCTTTAACCATGTTATAGCTCGCTTCGGGGTTCCCAAGCAACTGGTCTCTGATCACGGCAGACATTTTGAAGATGAGATATGGCGTGAGCTATCCTCACTGTTGGGTTTTGAGCACCAATATTCCTCCTCCCATTACCCCCAAGGTAATGGCCAAGTCGAAGCAGTCAACAAAACCCTAAAGACTATGCTTCAACGAACAGTGAATAAGCACAAAACCAACTGGCATCTCATGCTCTTTCCTGCCTTATGGGCCTATCGAACCTCTGTCAAAACCGCCACCGGGTTCACCCCTTTCCACCTCGTCTTTGGAGAGGAGGCGGTTTTACTGATCGAGTGTGAAATTCCTTCTCTACAACTAGCCGTTGAACTTCTCCCTGACACCCAACCACTAGAACAACGACTTATCATGCTCGAGCGTGCCTCCGAAGACCGCCGTATTGCCTTACAAACCATGGAAGCGGCCAAAAAACGCACCAAAGCTCAGTATGACCGACAAGTCCAGCCTCGCACTTTTCACGAAGGCGACCTTGTTCTAGTCTATGACCAGGCCCATGATGTCCTGGGTCATGGGAAGTTTGACTCATTATGGCTAGGCCCTTACATCATTAGTAAGGATCTCGGAAAGGGGGCATACCTCTTAGAGGATTTCGAGGGCCATCCCCTTCCTAACCCTCGCAATGCACTCTATCTTAAGAAATATTACCCTTAACATTTCCCCTCGGAAATGCATGTTTTATTTTTCTTTTAGATAGCCAACATCTGTTGTTTCATTTTTTCTACTGCACCAGGACCCATCTTCGTCCAGCATGCAGTTACCTTCCTTCCATTCAAAATCGAATTTCCTCGCTTACGACACTTGTACTGGGGGCACCGTATCGCCCCCTTACTTGTCCATGTTCGTGTTGATTTTCGTCATGAGTACCCACCTTGTACTCATGCTTCTATGACCCCCCATTGGGGCCTTTATTGTGTGGCAGCACTATCTAGTCGCCCTTGCTTAGAGCATCCGAGTTGAGTCATCATTGCATTCATGGAGTCTATCTTGCATCCTTTTACACCATACTATAGCCCTCCATTCTTTTTGCTTGGTTTCTCTCTTGTGTCGCATCTCATGACCTTCAGCCCCACTGTCCCCTGTCCCTTTTGATATTGTGTCAGTCGCTGCCATGTCATTCATGCCCTTTATGCTCTAACAAGGGAAGTCGTCCATTCGCCACTCCACCCTTCCCATTTCCGCCATCATCATTAGTGTCAGTCTGTCCGTCGCTCTATTGCTATTCTCTCGTGCCTTAGTGGAGGATCTCTCATTGCCTCACCTACGGCAGGCCTCCTTCTGTCGACCTCAACACACTTATTCCAGAAGCAAGGTCTAGAGGGCGGTGTACCTTGGTTCCAGCTTCCACTTTTGTTCGGTGCCTCGGATCAGACAGGGGGATTTCTTACCTCCCTTTGACTTGATTACTTCTCCAGCTCCTTTTCAGCATGATCGAGATTCGTATACTGGACAGTCCAGTGACCCAGCAGCAGCTCTTGATGATTCCCGGGCGTGTGTGAGATGTTTCAGCCCTCATGAGGGGGTGGCCCTACAGGTAGCCCCCCACATGCCCGGATGACCTCTTCATTGCAGCCTTTGATGCCGCTCCAGATTTTGATGATGTTGGCCCTAGCCACTTGCAGCACCTCTATGATTTTCATGTATCAGTCAGATTTTGTGAGCCCTTCCCCATTTACAGGGGGCATTTGGGTTGTATTTATCTCATGTACTCAGATGATATTGTACTAGTCCTGGCTGTTATCCCAGGCACAACATGTATGTGAGACTATTCATTGTATTTTTATCTGGCTCTTGATTATGCCAGCTGTATTCTATGGTTCGGTCCCTTGTTCACTGGACACACTATTCTTTTGTACTTTTTCACGGCGGGCATAGGTATGCCTCCCCCGCCGCCTTCAGCACAGGTACCCTCTCATAACAGAGACTTGTTGCACCTGCGAGTCTCGTCTCCTCAGGGTCTAGTCCTTCAACACACTATCTACCTCACATTTCTCTCTCTGACATCCCTTTTTGCTGTCTAGTGATTGTATTCTTACAACGTACTTCGGTCATACGATTTGCTCCTGACACTCGCACGCTGGGGGGCAATCTGTTACACCATTTTTTGGTCATCTAACCTTTCATCATTAGATGGACCCAGGTACACCATGTAAGACCAGTTTTACCCCAAGTAAAACTGCTTTCACTATGTTAATTAGGAAACCCCAAAAGGAATAATTAATTAAACCATAATTTAATTATTATTCCCAGTCATGTTTAACCAAAAAACAAAGAAATTAATGAGATAAACCCATAGTTATCTTATTATTTTCTAGGAATAATTATTTAATAATATTCCTTGTTAAATATGACCAAATCAACCACCATTAGTCAAATAAATCATTATTTATTTGATTATATCCCAACCACTTCCTTAAAAAGATAAATAAATCATTTATTTATTTATTTTTCACTAATCAAGGGATTTGACTCAAGTCAAACACCCTTTCCCTCCAACAAATAATAATAAAATATTCCATAGAGGTGGATCTAGATTTGGTTAACATTATTTTAATCATGCACCAAGATCTAGAATGACCCAATATTTTGTTATAAATAGGAGGGTTTTTCCCTTCATTCTTCACCTTTTGTTGCATACTAGATCACTCTGGATCTATACACTCGGTCTCATTTTCTGCCATTGTTGCTCCCATTGAGCTCTACCTTCTACATTGGGTTTTCTACATCTACAAGAGAGAGAAAGCTTAGATCTGAAGTGCTGAGGACTACGAAGAACCCATCCCATTGAGGAGATCTGGATACACCTTCTTGTTTCCTCCCAGGTGCCCTGTAATATAAAAATTCATTCAAAAATCGTGTTCTTGTCTTGTCTGTTGGATGCATGGAGCAAACTCTTTACTTTACTGCTTAGTATCTTTCCATTTATAGATCTGTTTGTTGCAGCACTTTAACTACTAATTGCAGATCTGAAGATGTTTTGCAGCCATTATTGTTGTTAGGGCTATTAGTTATGCGTAGCTAAAGTGGTTCTTTTTCGTACGCGTCGACAAAGAATTCATACTAACATGAATTATTATTGTACCAAATCCTGTTGGGAAAAACACTAAGCGAGGGGGTCTATGAATCAGTATTTACAAGAATCACAATCTTTTACTTTTCTCTTACAGATTTCTATCCATGAATTTGATTAACCCAACTAGTGTATGTACGAAACTATCCTAACAGAAACTTGTGTATACCCAAATAACTTTAATGTTCAGATAAATATTCAGAAACATTATTTAGGCCATATTATGAATTATGCATTAGATAGTTAAGCAGTAAGCATGTGCAGTTATAACAGAATAAATCATCACATAAGAGCATCACACATGAACACCAAGATTTAAGGTGAAAATCCAATCCTGGAGAAAACCATCGTTGTTTTCATCTCTGTCTTCTATATTTATTATATATAAAGTTGCTTAGAATGTTGTACTGATGCAGACTCATATCAATACATAGGTATCTACTTCCAGAAGGCTGCAACCTTATCTCGTTCTCTAGCTGCTACTGGAAGGGAGCTCCAACCCCTTGCTCTCGTTTACCAGCCACTATTGGAAGGGAGCTACAAACCCCTGAATAGAACAACAAATTCTACTGGCAGGAAGCTTCTACTTCCATACTAGAGGATTCAATCCTCAAACCCATTGCAGCCACGTTTCATAAGTTTTCACACTGGATGAAATAGCTTCAACACAACTCAATATATAGATCAACACCAATAGCCACAAACCAAAATTTAAATAGAATAGTGAGATCACTCTAACCAGAACACAGTAATAAACCTAGACTTCTGAATCAACATGTAGAATCAATTTAAACCTTGATCATTCATCACATTAAATGCATACACTACTTCACTTTATTGTAACTTACGTATATACATGATTTTTTGGATACCAACCTACGTATAGATATGCGAATACTGAATTTCCATAATTTGATCAGACTCAGAAACAGATCTGAGGCTTTCAGTTACACATATTTTCATATTTGCAGAACCCTTATTCAGTTAGCATCATCAACCATACTTAATCACTCATTGATCATATTTGTACATAGTCAACTAGCAACATACATAGTATTCAAACAACCTAGATCTACATGAGGACTTCATTGACAGACAATAGAAATATGGCAGCAATAAACAAATAACCTCTTCATCAAGCTTCAGAAAACCCTGACTTCCATATGCGTTGTTTCTGAAACAAACCCATCTGTATACGCGCTTTTACTATGACAAACCAGCGTATAGATCTGTAAATATTCAAGACTGCAGAAAGTTTCAGACCGATAGACTTACCCATATTTTACTCTTCACTTCAAAAATCATGTGCTAGGTCACATAACTAAAAATATCACCAACATATCAAGAAAATACATAGTCATTTCAGGTCTATAGATCCTGATCCATCATTGTATTCATGGGTTCATCCTAAATTCATATCTACCAATAAAAAACAACCCATTCCATGTAGATATACTTCAGAGAGAAGTATTCAATTAAAACCCATACACTTGCACCCTTTGTACTGCAATATTCTTCTCCTTATATAGGTTTATCCTTTCCCAATATCATGAGCCAAAACCACACAAGTTCCGATGGTATTCTTGGATGGAATCAAATAGATGACACAACACTCAATGTTGTGGGCTAAAACTATGGTAATAACCCCTGGTATCATAAATTTAGAGCGCAAAAGGCATACGCTACTTTGCTCATTCTTTTCTTCATGTATACACGACTTTTCTTGCACAAAATCGCGTATATAACCTTAAATATGAATATTAGCCATCTTCTGCTGGACCTTTTGCTAAACCATAACCATTTTCTGCTAGACCTTCTAATAAACCACTGTGCTTCACTAGAAACCATAGACTACATATTTTTCAAGTGATTTTCCATCAAGGACAACATATGCATTCATAAGAATCATATTGCCAACAATCTCCCCCTTTGGAATTGATGGAAACCATGTTGGACTTTGATCACCACAACCTGTAGATATAAAAGATATAAATATTATTCAAACACGAAATACTCTCCCCCTTTGACATCAAGAGCAAATGGCCGACCACTGCTCCCCCTGAGCACATGTTGAGGTTTAGAATTTCAATAGGATACATGTGTAGGTTTTAACCCTGAACAAAAGTGATCTACACATGAATCTTATAACAGAAAATAAACAATAGCGAGAGCATAAAACATAAAACAGATAAACATAGAGATTTTCCCCTAGATCCCAAAATCGGGACGACCAGCTTGATTCTCATTATATTCCTTTTAGTGTTACAACACATATATATAAATGCCGAAGCATACATAAACCCTAGTCCATTAACCCTGGATTAGAACATAACCGTAGTTCCCTTGACCGGATCTACAAAAATACCAGGGGCTGAAAACCATCGTACCCCAAAACCATGTGCAAAACCATGCACAAAACCATGGGCGAGGAGGGTACCAACCCCGGGGAATGGGACCAAAATTTTCAGGGTGCTACACGGGCCTACGGGGGGGGCTATAGCCCCTCTCTTACCCCCACATGCGTTATTAATTCGTGGAAAGAATATAACACATACCCAACAGTCTCCCGCATTTGGTTTCTTTGTGAGGGCCACATTAAAGCTTAGTCATTGTGATTCTTGCTTACCATTGTTTTCCTATACACCAGAGAGCCGAGGTGCTCCACCGGGCCATTGATAAACACAGCATTCTTAAAATTTTCCACCTTTACCAGCAACACCCTTTTAGCCTCAACCATATCTCTAACAAAGTGATATTGAACATCAATGTGCTTTGTCTTTGAATGATAAGCAGGGTTCTTAACCAAGAAAATTGCACTTTGGCTATCACAGTCTATCCTTATAGCGTTCTCTACCAACCCCATACTTGAACACAATCTCTGCAACCAAACTGCTTCCTTGCTTGCATGAGTGGCTGCTATGTATTCTGCCTCTGTAGTTGAAAGAGCCACTACAGACTGTCTTTTACCCATCCAACTGATTGCACCTCCAAATAGGCTAAACACATACCCACTTGTAGTTCTTATTTGGTCCAGATCTCCAGCCCAGTCTGTATCAACAAAACCATGAATGTCCAACATTCTTTCCAAGCATTGTCTTCCTTGGTAGCACAAGCCATAATCACTAGTGCCATGTAAATATCTGAAAACCTACTTCACTGCTGTCCAATGCTCCTTCCGTGGGTTTGACATAAACCTGCTCAATAATCCCACTGCATGTGCAATGTTTGGTCTAGTATATACCATTCCATACATCAGGCTACCCAATGCACTTGCATATGGAACACGGGACATATCCTCCTCTTCTTCTTGTGTCTTGGGACACTGTTCCTTGACTTGACTTTTCCCTACAAAGTCAAGGAAAATTCATTGGTTTACTATCCTGCATATTGAACCTCTACAATATAGTCTCGACATACTTCCTTTGGTTTAACCAGAGCTTCCTCTTTGCCTGATCTCTCTTAATTTCCATGCCCAAAATATAGTTTGCAGCACCAAGATCCTTCATGATGAATTTCGAGAACAGTTGGGTCTTCAAATATTTGATAATTTCTTTGTCATTTTCAATCAACAACATATCATCCACATACAAGACCAAATAAACAACACGGTCACCAGTTAATTTAAAATAAACTGAGTGATCCTCCTTGCTTCTGGTGAAGCCAAGTCCCCATATATAGGTATCAAATTTCTGATACCACATCCTTGGTGACTTCTTAACCCATACAGAGACTTCTTCAACCTATATACCAGTTCTTTCTTACCCTTCACCATAAAGCCTTCAGGTTGCTTCATGTAGATATCTTCTTATAGATCCCCGTGAAGAAATGTTGTCTTCACATCCATCTGTTCTATCTCAAAATCAAATGCAACAACAAGAGATAAAAGTAATCTAATAGAAGTAAATTTGGAAACAACAGAAAAAATATCACCAAAATCAACTCCCGGCACCTGGGAATACCTTTTGCTACCAACCAAGCCTTGTTTTCTCCACCTTGCCTTCTACATTCATTTTCTTATTAAACACCCATTTGCTCCTGATGGGCTTCCTTCCATCTGGCAACTCCACTAGATCCCATGCCTCATTTTTGTACAAGGATGCCATTTCATCAACCATGGCCTCCTTCCAGAGTTTTCCATCCTCTGAATCTACTGCCTCCCTGACAGTTTTGGGATCATCATCAGTTATAGTTAGGGCAAAACCTGAACAGAAAGAAAATGGACTATACCTTTCTGGTGGCTTCTTTCCCAAACTGATCTTCTCATAGCTGGAGTTTGTGGCTCTTCCTCTTCTAAATCTTCTTCTACTGTAGAGTCTGATTCATACTCCTTTAGCTCAAACTCTATCTTCTTAGGTTCCTTTGGTATGACTTCATGTTTAACAACATCTTTCACCTCTCTACAAGCCACATCTCAATTGTACACAACCTTCCTTATTTCCATGTTCCAAATCTTGTAACCTTTTAAACCATCCTTATACCAAATAAAGATGCACCTTTCAGATTTATTATCTAACTTGGTCCTTTTCTGCTTTGGAACATGTACATATGCATCACATCCAAATACCCTTAGATGTGAAAAAGAGGGTTTCTTACTAGTCCATAACTCATGTGGAGTCTTATCCTCCAACAATGATGAAGGTGATCTATTAACCAGATAGCATGCAGTCTCCACTGCCTCTGCCCAGAATTCTTATCCTAACCTGGTACCACTGAGCATGCTTCTTACCTTTTCCATCAGTGTTATGTTCATTCTTTCTGCAACTCCATTTTGCTGAGGTGTATATGGAGTAGTCTTCTGCCATGGTAAAGCACACTTCTTACAGAACTCTTCAAATTTCTTCTTGCAGAACTCCCCACCATTATCTGTCCTCAACACCTTTATCATCTTCTCTGTCTGGTTTTCCATTAGAGCCTTAAATTCTTTAAATTTGTCAAAAGCTTTAGATTTATTCCTCAAGAAATATATCCATGTATTCCTTGAGAATTCATCTATGAATGAAACATAGTACACAAATTTTCCCAGTGATGGAACTGACACAGGTCCAAACACATCACTGTGCACAAGTTCTAATATCTTGTTCACCCTCCTAGCACCAGAAGGAAAACTCACCTGATTCTGCTTCCCATATACACAATGTTCACAGAAATCAAAATCCAAAGAGCAATTAGAAATACCTTCTACCATACCATTTCTATGCAGTATCCGAAGGCCCTTCTCTCTGATATGTCCAAGTCTTTGATGCCATAGCATGGTCTTTTCTCCAGAGACAGCTAGGCTTTTCGCTCCACTTTCAGGAACCACATAACTATTACACCCATCAATAACAGTGCTAATTTGTAACTTGTATAGAGTTCCAGTCCGAACTCCCCGCATTAATACCAGTGCTCCTTGAACCATCTTGCAGGCATCTTTCTCGAACACTATTTTTACACCTGCATCATCCATCTTGCTTACAGAAATTAGATTTCTGGCCAATGCAGGAATAGGCAGAACACTAAGAAGTGTTTTAATCCTTCCACCTTGCAGCTTCAACTTCACCTTTCCACGTCCGATGATTCTCGCCTTCCTATCATCCCCTAGGAGGACATCACCGCCATCATATTTCTCATACTCGTAGAACCACTTCCGATGGGGAGTGAAGTGAAAGGATGCACCTGAGTCAATCAACCATGACTCAAGATCTACATGTGTATTTGAAGAAGAAGCCAAATACACATCCCCACCTTCATCTGAGATGGTTTTTTCCTCTGTAGAAGGAGCATCATCAGATCCATTTCCTTTCTTAGAAGCTTTAGATCTACACTCCCTTCTGTAGTGCCCTTCCTTTCAACATTTCCAGCATACCTTTACAAACTTTCCAGGAGATTTAGATCTCCCTCTAGATTTGGATCTCCCACTCGAAACCTTATCCTTATTTCTGTTTTGGGACCTTCCTCGTATAGATAAGACATCTACATTCTGGCCCTCCATATTTCTCCGTCTCATTTCCTCCGACAACAAGGCTGAGACAATGTCATCAAAATTCAAGGTAGTTGTATTGCTACCTATTGTAATAACTAGAATATCCCATGAGTCTGGTAGAGAACACAAAAAACTAATGCACTTATCTTCATCTAATATTTTAATATCAACATATGAAAGCTAACTTACCACAGTATTGAAGGCATTCGGATGCTGTGTCATCGAGTCTCCATCCTTCATCCTCAGGTTATACAGCTTTTTCCATAGGAACAACTTATTCACCAGAGACTTATATTGGTACAAAGTCCCAAATTTTTCCCACAAATTCTTTTCCGTAGTTTCCCCAGATACATTCCACAATACTGAATCTAAGACACACAACCGTATTGTGCTCTTAGCCTTCTGATCCAGTTTCTTCTAGTCTTCATCTGACATTGTTGTTGGTTTAGTACCTAGATCTACCATGATCCACTGATATTTATCCACCAGCAAATCCTCCATCTTGAGCTTCCACAACTCAAAAATCTTACCATTGAATTTCTTGATCTCTATCTTTCTGCCGCTCACCATCTTCTTTCACCACAATAATCGATCCCACAGATCTCCCATTGAACAGGGTCTACCTCAGGCCCGAGAAAAAAACCCTCAGCAACAAAGGCGTCCCCTTGAAGCCGAAACAACTCTGATACCAAATGTAGGTTTTAATCCTGAACATAAATTATCTACACACGAATCTTATAGCAGAAAATAAACAATAGTGAGAACATAAAACATAAAACCGATAAACACAGAGATTTTCCACACGATCCCAAAATTGGGATGACCAGCTTGATTTTCATTATATTCCTTTTAGTGTTACAACACATATATATACATGTCGAAGCATACATAAACCCTAATCCATTAACCCTGGATTAGAACATAACCGTATTTCCCTTGACCGGATCTACAAAAATACCAAGGGCCAAAAACCATCGTACCCCAAAACCATGTGCAAAACCATGCACAAAACCATGGGCGCGGACCGCCCACCAAAAATTAAGGACCAAAAATTTTCGCTGGGGTACTACCTCGGACCCCGACAGGGGGGACCACCCCCCCCCCCAGTGCAAAGGGGGGGCTATCGCCCCCCCTCTTACCCCCCCGTGCGTGATTAGTCATGGAAACACTATAACACATACCCAACAACATGACTCTATAACTCAACTAAGTATGACCTTTCCTATCACTAAGGACTCAAACTTACATCAAGGATCCAACTGAGCAGAGTTACATATTGACTCAACTGCCCAACCAAGTGGGTTTACATATTTGAACAAGTCCATACATGAGTCAATATGACAATATTTACATCATAGGTAGCAACATGACCCTTATATCAAATTACAGATATGACATTGTATAACCAAGACCAAATAATCTCAAAAGAGAAATCATATTGAAGCAACCAACATAATTGCAACAATGCATTCTTCTGAGCAAGGCTAAAGCTCCCCCTAAACATGTGAACCTTAAACACCTTCAACAACCAATTCACCAAAGTATCTTCATCAAGAGATAAATATCAAGGAAAGGAGCTGAAAGATGAATATCATAACAACATAATTTACACATCAACACCTAAGGAAAAAAATATGACCCAGGCTATTTTGAAAGCTGACCCACGGAATTTATGTGAGAAAAAACATATGCGATTATGAGTATTGAAACTCCCGTATATACACGACTCGTCTTCATGAAACCTGCGTATGGAATTTAATCTTCTAAAATCAAGCAGATTTGATGAGTGAGGCAGAGATAACTCCCAGCTTCTATATGAGATATTGAAATTCTTCCCTGGGAAGAGGTTTAGTAAACATATCAGCAACTTGTTCTTTGAAGGGAACATACTCCAATTTAACATTTTTCTCAAGTACTTGTTCTTGTAAGAAGTGATACTTGTTAGGAATGTGCCTTGTTTTAGAATGCATAACAAGATTTTTTGAGATAAAAATGGCACTTGTATTATCACATAGGATTGAGATGGGAGGAGAAACATTTTATTTAAATATCTTGTAATGTCTACATCATCCAACGAAGTTGTGTGCAACATGATGAGGAAACCACATATTATACTTCTGCTTTACATAAGGTAATTGAATTTTTTTTTTTTCTGAACTAAGATACTAATCGGGGATCCACATAGAATGCACCACCACTAGTGCTTTTCCGATCATCAAATTTTCCAGCCCAATTCACATCTATGTAAGCATGAAGAGTAATATCAACATTATTTGGATACCATAGACCAAAATCTTGTTTTCCTTGTAGATATTTGAATATTATTTTTATAGCCTAAAGATGTGACTCCTTTGGATTGGCTTGGAATCGTCCAATGGCCCCAACTACATGCATAATATCTGGTCTAATCCCAATTAGATAAATCAAACTTTGAATCATAGATCTATACTCTGGTTGGTTTACCATGGAAGAATCATCATGAGAATTGAGGTTACATCCAGTCACCATTGGAGTGCTCACTGGTTTGTTGTCTTCCATCCCATACTTCTTCAGGATTTTCTTGAGATATTTTTCTTGTGAGAGAAATATGCCATCTTTTTCTTGTTACACTTGTAAGCCAAGAAAATATGTTTGTTCCCCAAGTAATGACATTTCAAATTATTGTTGCATAACAGAAGCAAATTTCTGACTCATGGATTCTTCATTACTCCTAAAAATGATGTCATCAACATACACAACAATAATTAATAGTTTATCATTCTCAATTTTTGTGTATAAGCTAATTTCAACAGATCCTTTTGTGAAACCTTGTTGTTGAAGATATTTGTCAAGGCGATAGTACCATGCCTGAGGAGCTTGTTTGAGACAATATAGAGCCCTTTTAAGTTTGAAAACAAGTTTTTCATCATTTCCTAGAACGAATTCTTCTGGTTGTTCTATATAAACTTCTTCTTCTAGATCACCATTGAGGAAAGCATATTTTACATCCATTTGATAAACTTTAAACTATTGAAAACTTGAAAAAGAAAGAAAATTTTTTATGGCTTCAAGGTTGGCTACAGGTGAAAATGTTTCTTCAAAGTCTATACCTTCTTGTTGAGCATACAATTTACAAACAAGTCTAGCTTTATTTCTAAAAACATCTCCATTTTCATTTGACTTGTTTTTGAATATCCATTTTGTTCCAATAATATTTTTATCATGAGGTCTTGGAACCAATTCTCAAGTGTTATTCTTTTCAATTTAATGAAATTCTTCATTCGTGGCCTGAATCCAGCATTCATCTTTAGTAGCTTGATTTACATTGTGTGGTTCAATGGTGGATAATAATGCTATATAACTAAGAGATCCTACAAGAGTTCTTTTTTGGACATTTGATCCCTTTTCTCCCAATATTTGAGATTCGGGATGATTCTTTTGAACATACCTGGATGGAGCCTTTTTTGATATATCTTCTTTTGGTGATTCATTGGGTTCTCCTTCTATATTTTTGATATTTTATGAGGGAAAATATATATCATCATCATCTTCATTTATTGTTATTTCCCTTTTGGGAGCTATGAGAGACTCATCAATTACAACATCAATACATTCAAAAATATTTCAAAGTCTTTTATTGTAGCATTTATATGCTTTAATTCTAGAAGAGTAACCAATAAATATTCCTTCATCTCATCTAGGCTCAAACTTACCAAGTTTTTCATCATTATTCTTGATAAAAAAATTTCTTCCAAAAACTCTAAAATTATTTACCGTGGGAAGATTACCATACCAGAGTTCATAAGGAGTTTTATCAATGTTTACACTAACATGAGCATTGTTGAGAATATTTACTGTAGTATGCACTTCTTCTCCCCAAAAAGTATTAGGAGTCCTAGATTCATCAATCATAGCATGAGCTATTTACTGAAATATTCTATTCATTCTTTCCACCACACCATTTTGTCGAGGAGTTCCAGCTACAAAAAATTGTCTTTTAATGCCATATTGTTCACAGAAATCAAAGAATTCATCTGATACGTATTCTCCTTCTCGGTCAAATCTAAGAAATTTGATTTTTAGATCTAACTAATTTTCAACCAAAGCTTTGAATATCTTAAAATTTTAAAATGCTTCATCTTTATGTTTCAATAAACCGATCCAACACATTCTAGAAAAGTCATCAATAAATATAATATAGTATTGTTCTCTACAATGTGACTTTTTCCTTATAGGACCACATAAATCAGTATGTATAAGTCCAAGAGGCTTACTTGTTGATCATTCTTTGGCATTAAATTGCACCCTAGTTTTCTTACCGAATTGGCATGATTTTCCTATGGTAATTTCAAGTAGAGTGATGTTGGGTAACTCACGAACAACTTTGAGTCAGCTAGATTTTCTTATTTGAGAGAAGCTCAAATGTCCCAATATTCTATGCCATAACCAATGTTATTTAGATTTACGTAAATAGCATTTCTCTTGGCCACCTTTCAATATATACAGATTGCTTGGTGTTCTTGTTCCTTTTATTATGATTTTTCTTGTGTCAAGTTCATGAACTACACACTCTTTTGAACTAAAGACAACTTCATTTCCTTGATCACACATTTGACTCACAGTCAACAAGCTATGATTTAATCCATCCATATACATAACATTTTTAGCTTTAACATTTTCTTTTAGAAAAACAAATCCTTTTCCCTTAATGATAGCAAGAGAGTCATTTCCAAAAGTAACATTCTTTTCCTTCTCTAAAACATTGTATGAAAGAAGTTTATTCTTATCACCTTTCATGTGTTTTGAGCATCTGCTATCAATCTACCATTAATTTTATTCTCCTTCTGAAAATAAATCTATGCCACAACTTTCAAACTATAAGTCCTTCTTTCTCCATACTTTGGAACTTGTGGGTATCTGTTCTTCTGGCTGAAGTTTTCTCCTACATTCATATTCTTCATGTCAAAATTTATTGCAAAATGAGCATTCAATTTAGTCTTGAAGAGGAGAAAAGTTGTTATAAGTATTTTTCTTTATTCATGTCTCATTTCTTTGCTTTCTTGATTCCTTAGTCATGATGGTTTTGTATGCAACACATTGAGCATCTGTATGACCAAAATTATGACATGAGAAACATTGTCCATTAAAGAAGAAATTTATGTGATCATGGAACCTTCTATCGATGTTTACCTTTTGATTGATATTTCTGTTATTGTTCATCCTTGAATTAAAGTGGTCATGCTTTACCTGGGCATTGTATTTCTTCTTTTGCTGAGTGACGAAGTGTTGCTAGCTGGATTTAGTTGTATTTAGATAGCTTGTTGCTGAAGATTTAGAAGATTCACTGATATATCCAAGACCTCTCTTTATAAGAGGAGAGAATTGCACCTTGATAATTTCATCTAAGGTTTCAAATCCTTTAGCAAATCTAAGATTTAAAGTTTTCACTTTCTCAATTTCCTTTCCTAGACTTACTATTTCACATTATAATTTCTCATTGTGCTTTTCCTTTTTTGTAATTTGATTCTTTAGAGTATCTATGGCTATTTTGTTCTCTTCCAAACATATTTTGAGTTGACTGATTTCTTCAAGAAAATCATTTTCTTCTAAATCATCCATAAAAGTATCTTTAGCCTCACTAATGTGCTTTTCAAATGCCATGAGTAGTCTAATATCTTGATCATATTATCCTTCTTCACAATTTGATAGACCATCACTATCTTCATGAGTATAATAAATTTTTCTATTGATAAAACATTTCTTATTAAATTTTTCTAAATCCTTCCCATTTTCATTATTACTTTTAAGAGGACATTTAGAAGCATAATGACCAACTCTTCCACAAGAAAAAAATTTGAAAGGAAGCTTACCTCTAAACCTTCCAGTACCAAGTTGAAGTTTCTTTACAAAATTTATCTCATCTTCTTCTAATAAATACCTTGATTATTTTTGTTCTTCCATTTCCTTGCCTTTTGTAGTAGTTCTAAAAGCAACTTCTTTGACTTTAGACAAACCTCTTTTCCTCATTTGACACATTGTCAGAATTCCAAGGAGTTGAACAATATTAAGAGTTTGTAGATCTCATTTCTCTTCAATAACACACATTTTTTACTCGAATTTAGGAGTTAGTGATCTTAAAAAAATTTCTACTAGAGTGGTGTCACTTATAACTTCACCCAGATTTATCATACAATTTACGATATCATATAGACGTAAAAAGAAACTAGCACTGCTTTCATCATTATGCATGATCAGTTTTTCATATTGAATTCTAAGAGTTCGAAGTTTAGCACTTTTTACCTTGGCATCACTGTCATAGCTCAAAATTATTTTGTCCCATATCTCCTTTGCTGTATTTATCTGCATAACTTTTACAAATTCTGATTTAGTTAGACTCCCCAATAATGCATTGAAAGCCTTTGCATTGGTTTCATAGTTCTTCCTTGCTGCTGGATCTATTGGAACTGAGGCTGGATATTGGCAACTGCCTTCAACTATAGCCCATACATCTGCTCCAACAGACTGAATATAGGATCTTTTCCTTGCCTTCTAAAAGATTAAATTGTTTCCATTAAAGAGTGGAGGTCTCATAGATGTTGTCCCATATTGATTTCTCATCTTAGATGTTCTTCCTTCTAGTGATTAATATTCTTCAGAAGGACCCTCTCTGATACCAATTGTTGAGAAAAATACTGAAAGGGGGGGGGGGTGGGGGCTGGGTGAATCGGTATTTACAAGAATCACAATATTTTACTTTTCTCTTACTAGTTTCTATATGCAACTTTGATTAACCCAACTAGCGTATGTATGTGGCTATCCTAACAGAAACTTGTGTATACCCAAATAAATTTACTATTCAAATAAATATTCAGAAACATTATTTAGCACAGATCATTAGTTACGCATTAGATAGTTAAGTAGTAAGCATGTGCAATAATACCAGAATAAATAATCACATAGGAGCATCACACATGAACACTAAGATTTAAGGTGGAAACCCAATTCGGGAGAAAATCATTACTATTGTCATCTATGTATTCAATATTTATTATACTGATGTAGACTCATATCAGTACACATCTATCTACCTGCAAAAGGTTGCAACCTTCTCTCATTCTCCAACTACTACTGGAAGGGAGCTGCAACCCCCTGCTCTCGTTTACCAGCCACTTTTGGAAGGGAGCTACAACCCCCTGAATAGAACACCAGCTTCTACTGGCAGGAATCTTATACTTCCATACTGAAGGCTTCAACCCTCAAACCCACTACAGAGCACGTTTAATAAATTTTCACACTAGATCCAACAACTTCAACACAACTCAATATATAGATCAACACCAATATCCATAACCTAAACTTTAAACAGAACAGTGAGATCACTGTAACTAGAACGCAGTAATAAACCTAGACTTCTGAATCAACATGCAGAATCAATTTAAACCTTGATCATTAATCACATTAAATGCATAGCCTACTTCATTTTACTGTAACTGGAGTATATATGCACTTTCTTGCATACCAACCTGCGTATAGATATGTGAATATTGAATTTCCATAATTTGATCAGACTCTGAAAAATACCTGAGGCTTTCAGTCATACATATTTTTAGATTTTCATAACCCTTACTCAGTCAACATCATCAATCATATTTAATTACTCATTGATCATATTTGTACATAGTCAACTAACAGCATATACAGTATTCAAACAACCCAGATCTACATGAAGACTTCATTGACAGACAATAGAAATATGGTAGCAATAAACACATAACATCTTCATCAAGCTTCATAAAACCCTGACTTCCATACGCATTGTTGTTGAAACCAACCCGCATGTATATGCACTTTTACCGTGATGAACCAGCGTATAGATCTACAAATATTCAAGATTGCAGAAAGTTTTAGATCAATAGACTTACCCATATTTTAATCTTCACTTTAAAAATTATGTGCCAGGTGACAAATCTAAACATCTCACCAATAGATCAAGAAAATACATATTCATTTGAGGTCTAGATATCCTGATCCATCATTGTATTCATGGGTGCATGCTAAATTCGTATCTACCAATAAACAATAACCCATTCCATGCAGATATACTTCAGAGAGAAGTATTCAATTAAAACTCATCCACTTGCACCCTTTGTACTATGATATTCTTCTCCTTATATAGGTTTATCCTTTCCCAATACCATGAGCCAAAACCACACAAGTGCCGATGGTATTCTTGGACAGAATCAATAAAAGACACACGCTCAATATTGTGGGATAAAACTATGGTAATAACCCCGGTATCATAAATTTAGAGCACAAAAGGCATGCGTTACTTCGCTCATTCTTTTCCGTGTGTATATATTACTTTTCTTGCGCAAAATCGCATATAGAACCTTAAATATGAATATTAACCATCTTCTATTGGACCTTCTGCTAAACCATAACCATCCTCTGCTAGACCTTCTGCTAAACCAATGTGCTTCACCAGAAACCATAGACTGCAGCTTTTTCAAGTGATTTTCCATCAAGGACAACATATGCATTCATAAGAATCATATTTCCAACAAAGCCAACCAAATTCGCTCGCAATCTTGTAGCTTCTCCCTCCCATTGACAAATTCTTGATAACTACGACAACTCTTGGGAAAGCCTAGAAGTGTTAGGCTCACCAAGTCATCGTCCTCTATAGCAGTCTCGACACTTCCAATATCATCTTGAAATTTGATGAACTTGGTTAAGTATTTCGAAATAGTGTCACCTTTCTCCATTTTTATTTTCCTGGTCTTGTCGTTCAGTGCCAATTTTCTATGGTCATTGCTGTTCTAAAATAGATCTATCAAGGCCTTCCACATTGCATATGGATTTTCCTTGCCATGGAGACTCGATACAATGTGATCTCAACCTCCCTCTAATAAGATACTCCTCACCTTTGCAACCTGCTTTTTCCAAGAATAAAAAAGAGTGACGGCTGCTGTTGTGAGCCTTGGAATATCAGTGTTGATAAATTATTTCAACCCATTTTCCTCTAGAACTACCTCCATTCCGTATTTCCATGAAATATAATTATAATTTCCCTCAAGTGCATATTCCAATCTTAATCCATTGAAATCAATCTTGATCTGCTTGTTGCACCAAAGAATATTTTTGAAAATTTGAATGTTGTTCAACAGAAACTCAATTTCTTCTCCACTATAGTGATTTCTAGTGCTCTGATACCATGTAGAAATTACACCAATGGATTCAATCTGATCATGTAAATTTACTAAAAAAAGATACTAAATCCTTCTACAATATTTGTGGAAAATAAACACAATTGCACAATCACACCAAGTAAGAGAAAGAAGCAAATCAATCGCACAACAAAGATATTTCCTGGGGAAAGATTACTGCTCAAAGCCCCAATATTTTTGTTGTATAATCAACCAAGGAATCATGAAATAATACATTGCACTCCTCTCAGAAGAGTCTACTGCACTATACCAACTATCTCACACTGATCCGGACAAAATAGACTAATACTTAGCCATTTTCCTGCATTTGCTTAGCCTGCCTTGCTTGCGCAATTCTAAGAACAATTGATCCATATTAATCAGGAAATTCAACCTTCCAAAACTGCACAATACATCATGGGAAATCCTATAGTTGTCTAATTGTGCGCCGAAAATTTACTAATAATACAACTGATAGATAGCATCCCTTTACCTCTATCTCAACTAAGTCTTCATCAGAACTGACATGCATGCAGTTATTAATGGTAAATCATGAGTCACTTGACAGATCACTGCATGTGATTTAAATATGATTTAATTCACTTGACCTCTCACTAGTGCAACAATTAGTTACAGCTAGTTAGACTGACTTTAACTCACGTAATTGTGTTAATTGATTTCTCATGCATTAAAATAATACACTAACTCCAACTTGGACTCTAAAAGAAATATACTAACTCTACATGGCTCACCAACCACCGTCAACTCAAATTTCATGAGCTAACTGAGTCTATCACACTTAGTTAACTATTGCAAGTGATTATGAGATAAGATTATAATTTATTTTCCAATTTAATTAAGGGAAAATTAAATTAGAAACACATTATTATTGAATTTTCAACATTGCATACTAAGGTATTACACCCTGAATATTAGAGGGAATATTGGTATTTTTCAGCCAAAGGGTGATCCACCTTGTGTGAAGACCAAATTTCCATAGTATAATATTCCCAAATGGGGAAGCAGCAATATATAAACAAAAAACTGGAAATAGCAGTGTAAATCAACTCATTGGAGACCAATATGGAGACATAAAATCATGTATTAGATGAGAAAATCAACACAAAATAGTGATACATGAATCATATACAATGAGGAAACAAGCCTCCCATAAGCAATCACTCCTGAATATGAACTGCTGCTACAATACAAAATGACGGAACACTACTACAATGTAGTTATAAATTCATTGCTACAATCAAGGAATTTAAAAAAATGTAGGGCTGTTATATGCCTCAAAATATATGAAAAATACAAATCTAAGCTTTACACAAAATCCTACAAAGAACGCGGAAAGGGTTTTCAGAAACACACCCTGTATAAAATGGGATCTAAAGCCCTAGGGCTGAATATTCACTGAAAAATAAAGCACATGAGTGTATAAGGCAGAAATAATTTATATATAATTTAGATCCCCTCAAAGGCCTCCTCCAAATAAAGGCTAAACCCTTCAATCACACGAAAACACTCTAAAGGAGCCACAAGATCCTTCACTAAAGCTGCCCTCCAAAATAATGCAATTCCCAGTTGGGAAAGTGTTGTAAATGATGGGAAATAGTTGGTCTGGTGCCAAAGATATGAAATATGTCCAAGATCCCTTCAAACTAACCTCCCAATAGAAGTAATCCTTCCTCCTATGAGAAACTAGCTCAAAAAGTGGGTTTCTCAATCCTCCACTACAACACCCTGCAACACAACAGAAACTACGTTGTCACTAAAAACTAAATCTTGGCCCCAATCTTGAATGTGGAAATGAATTGAAATTATCTTCCAAGAGGCCTCTCAAGGAAATATATTGGATTCCCACTCAGGAATACTCGGTGCTAAATAGCACAACAATCTCAACTAAACAGCTGAAGAATGCAAGAAGGCTAAACAGACCAAATACAAAATAATAATCTCCAACATAACCCCATATGGCTTCCATCCTCTTACTTATATAGATTATGAGCTTCCTTTCCCTTGGCCCCACTCAATTAGGTCATTTCCTTCATGGAATCAATCTCCCTCCAAAGCTGCATTATTCCCCATTTAATATCCACTCCTCCATAACAACATTGTTGACTTGGTCAAATTTGACTGGTTCAACATGATCCAACCCCTGTTCACTCTCAAAGGTGCTTTATTTAGCTTCTTAGAAGGTCTCCTTTCACACTTAAAGTGTTTTATTGCTGCTAAGGAGATTTATGGGCCTTCCTACCCACTTATTCACCTACCTAGTAACAAAATGATCTATAATATTCCATTTAGCTAAAATCTAAATTTTAGGAATATTACAGTCCTCCCCTCCAAAATGTTGCTTGTCCTCAAGCAACTATAAATGTGGAGAAAAATTCCTCCCCTCCTCCTCTTGTGGCCTCCTCATCAATAGTCCCCACCACTGCTCAAAATAATCTGTGATAAATCTACCCCCCAATGGTTCCTCCCAAGTATGCAAAACCAAATGACTCACATCATGAGAAAGTGGAAGGTGTAAGTGGAAACCTTAATTTTGTCCAATGGCCTCCTCAAGGTGGGAGTGATGAAAAGCATAGGGGATCTCATTCCCAATGAGAGAATCTCATCTCCATGCTATCATCCAAATTAAATGAGCCATCCTATGTAGCTCATCAAAGAAATCCTCAACCCCCTGTTCATGCAATGTATTGGGGATGTATGGAGAGATTAGATTTTTCCAGCCATGTTGTTTCTCTCTCCATTTATGCCATGTATGGGGCTGTTTCTGATCTTGGGCTACCATGTTATGGTCTCCAAGAATGTCCCAATTTACCCCATCAATAAAAACACCCATGAAGTGCCTCTCCCAAGAACTCAAGTTCTCCAAATGGCTCCCCCCCACATGAAGACAAGAGATGCATTGTGGAAATCATGGTTTACCCATGGTTTCTCCTAAAACATGCAACATATGAAGTATGGATAATAATACTCCCAATGGGAACCTCCAAATCCTATGTCATCCTCCCAACAAAGCTTCTCATAAAAATAAGAGTGTCATCAATATATGGAAACAAGAACAAATAAAAAAAATTGGCATATGACAACTGGGAGGTGGATAATAGTTCCACATGTGGAAACAACATAGTGCATCCCCTGCTTGCCTAAAAAAAAAGTATAACAAGTGTCTTTTCAGCCAATTTTTTTCTGCCACCATCATCCTACAAGATAGGATCATAAAAGTAAAATTTGGTGCCAATGGTGCACACAAAGAATCATGTGGCATTTCCCACAAACCACCAATACAATGGCCAACATCAATGCTGAAAATGGCCTCAAGTACATCATAATACAATATACAAGAAGGAATGAGCCCCCTTGGTACAATATGCTACTCATAAAAAGTAAAGGAGTAAAAATCATAATGCATAAATGTACATCCTCTATTATGTACTATGGTCATTGAGATGAAATGGCTCAACTAAAAGTTCTCCCTCACTCTTAATGAGTAGGGAAGTGGTTGTAACAACCTCTCCATCATCATCCAGGCTATGCATCTCTCCATATGCTGATACACATTCTGTTGGATTCCCTCCCAAGTGAACCCCTCCATCAAGGAATAATATGCATCAAAGTGTATGGAAAGAAAGTCCACATGTGCTCCATGTAACAAATTCTCATTGAGCTCATAAGCTTTAGTCAAGAATAATCTGACATAAGAATAGATGACCTCATCATCCACCATGTGTCTAGGTCCTCAAGAATCATGCAAGCACCAAGATCCTTGGAGTACTCTACCAAAAGTTGATACCTCCAATATGGATCAATCCTCCTAATGGACGGTGCTGTAGATCTGAAATGTGAAGCTCCCCACATGCTGCTATCTTTTCGTTTGAAATCCCTCATGCAAAATTCATCCTCCAAAATGCTTCCATGCCCATCATGCAGCTTCTCATTCTCAAGTAGAAGTGGTGGCCTTTGGAAGTTGGCCTCCCATGAGAAGCTACCATCCAAAAAGAACCTCCTAATCTTGGCTAATGTAAGCATGGGTGGCCTCCATCTACTCTAATATATGGAGTATTCCTTCCTCAAAGGAAGTACCCTCGATTTCTCCAAATCCATGGAGCATCTCCCTTACACCATGGTGGTGCCATCCTCCATCTCTACAGTAATTTCTACCATCACAGGATATGCAGTGAGAGTGGGTAATGCTTAAATGGGGGAGTGTATTCCTCCTCCTTGAGTCTATCCCAACCTCTCTGCACTGTACTATACCCCTCCAAGGTCTTCACCCCTCCATAATCGAAGAGTGGTGAACCAAATGGTAATATGTCTCTCACCAACTCTAGATCTGGTGGCCTCCTAGGTGGAATGCCCACATGTAGTGAGACATCAAGATCTAAAGTTGACTGTATATATGGGTGGACTGATTTTTCCCTTCTTTTACTATGTAATACAATATCCTTCTTCTGTGCAAAAACCTCCTGAAATATATAAGGTTGAATGCTCATCATCCCTTAATGCTGATCCTTCTTTTCTTCTTCTCCTTCCATCTACCAAGTCTTACAATCCACAATGACTGATACATGCTGCTCCGAAATTGTGCTTTGGTTCCCACATGTTAGATCATTTGGAACTCCTTTCAAAGAAACAAGGGCTCCTCTAATGGAAGCAATGTCTCCCTTTCCACCTCCATGTGGTGATGAATCTTCTCCAAATGGTACAACACTGTTAGCTCTTCTTTGTTTATCCTCTTCATAAATATGTGAGAATGCCTCATCATTAATGAGAGACCCTAGATATTGGTCTTCCCTTGAAGGAGGAATCTCCATGTCTTCACCTATAGAAGAGGGCTCTTCAAGAAGTGGGGATATTTCCCTTAGCAAGGTATTATGCATGTTTTTATCCCCTTCAAAAGAAACATGGAGCGGAGTTGGTAAAATAGGTCCCTCCAACTCATGCAAAGGTTTTTAAATTTTGGTTTCCAAAAAAGATGTTATACAATGTTTAATATCAAACATTTTCACTATATTCTTAGTGAAACATGCATAAGTATTTACACTTGCATGATAAAACAAAGCAGAACTATAAAACCACCAATCATGGGCTATACCTTTAAGGTGTAGTGTTGCTACTCTAATGGCCTCCTTTTCTGAGACTTGGTGTAGCTGAAAATAGGAATCTAGCTCCTCCACCCAAACCTTGGTTGTGCACTTTACTGATCCATAAAAGTTAGATAAAATGATTCTACCTTTCTTGCTTCTATTATGGCTGCTCGATCTTTTATCTTCCTTGAGTTGGCTGTTGGCAATATGATGCTAAATGTTGTCCTTGATGGCAACCCACTTGATGAAGATGATGGCAACCTATTATTTGAAGATGTTCTTGATGCTTGATGAGTTTATTAATGATGTAAATCTGATGTTCTACAAGTAGCTCAGAAATACCAGAAAAGGAAATATCAGTGAGGGCTAAAGCAATAATGAAAAATGTGTGTTTCAAGGCATACGCGGGTTTGTCAAGGAGAAAGCGCGTATGCACGCGGAAAAGTACGTGCCAAGTCGCGTATGGTCTTTTGCACTCCAAAATTAGAATAGCAAGGGACATTACCTTGGTATTGACCCATTGTATTGAGCGCTAGATTGTCTATTTGATCCCATCCAGGAAAACCATCGGAAGTAATGTGGTTTTGACTCATGGTATTGAAAAAGGCTAAATCTATATAAGGAGAAGAATTTCATTGTGCAATGGGTGTGAAAGTGTCTGGGCTTTAATGAATAATTCACTCTGAAGTATATCTGCATGGTTGAACTTTGTTCTTAATTGAAAGATTTGAATCTATGATGCAGCTATGAACATAATGAAGGTTTAAGATCTCTAGATCTTGAAATGGTGAATCTCTTGGATGATCTGAAAAAAAGGTAATAAAGACCTGGCGCAAATCTATTGAAGAAGTTGAAGAAATCTGGTAAGTTCATAGATCTGGTCTGATCTGCAAATTTTATCTTTTATAGATCTATACGCAGGTTCATTTCGTGAAAAACGCATGTATACGCGACTCTATTCAGACAAAAGCGCGTATGGGCTGTTAGGGTTTTTCTGATAAGTTGCACAAATGTATACGCAGGTTCTCTTCAGTAAAGGCGCATGTATACACAGGTCTATTTAAATAAAAGCGCGTATGTTACTTGAGTTGATGGTTGCTCAAAAGATAATTGAGGTTCTACATATCTGTTCTGAAGACTGGGTTATCTCTGATATTCTGATTACAGTGGTTTCACTGTTTTGACTGATGAAATGAAAAGGGATGTTTGTTGATAAGTGAAGAAGTGTGTTGAAGCTGTTTGATCCAATTTGAAAATTGATGAAACGTGGTCTGCAGTGGTGCTGAGGTTTGAAGCCTTCAGTCTGATAGTAGAAGCTTTCTGCCAGGAGAGGCTGGTGCTAATATCAGGGGGTTGTAGCTCCCTTCCAGGTGAGGCTGGTAAATGAGAGAAGGTGGTAGCCTTCTGTAGGTGGGTGCCTGCGTGCTGGTATAAGTCTGCACCAGTACATGATTGTAAGAAGTTTTTCTTTATAATAAATATCGAAGACTAAGACGACGACTGCGGTAGTTTTCTCCCAAATTGGGTTTCCACCTAAAAATCCTGTTGTTCATGTGTGTGATGATTATTCTGTTCTTTCTACACCTGTTTAATGTTTCCTAAAATATATGATGAATGATTAATGCAATGATCTGAGTTAAGAATTGAATGCATAATTAGATCTCTAGTCATACGCGACTTCTGCAAAGGATATCCATGTATATACGCTAGTTTTCTTCAGCAAAGTAGCATATGGGTTTTTAGAAAGGAAAAATAAAAAGTTTTATTGTCTGCATAAAATACTGATTCACCCCCCCTCTCAGTATTTTTCCCAACAAATGGTATCAGAAAAGGTCCTTCTGAAAAAGCTTAGCCGCTAGAAGGAAGATCAGGCAAGATGAGCAATCATGAGGGAACAATGTCTATCAATCCCCCGCTCTTCAAAGGGAGCAATTTAATCTTCTGGAAAATGAGGATGAGATCCTATCTTTAGTCTATGGGAGCTGATGTATGGGCCATTGTTGAACAAGGATATCAATATCCAGCTGCTACACCAACAGATCCAACTGAAAGGAAGAATTATGAATCAAATGCAAAAGTGGTCAATGCTATAACAGGAAGTCTAACTGAATTAGAATTTGTCAAAGTCATGCAGCTGAATACAACAAAGGAAATATGGGACAAAATCATTCTAAGTTATGAAGGTGATGCAAAGGTAAAAAGTGCAAAACTCCAAACTCTCAGAATTGAATATGAAAATTTAAAGATGCATAGTGATGAGAGTATTGCCAGTTTCTTTTTACGTATTGATGATGTTTTAAATCGTATGAAAAATTTGGGTGAAACAATATCTGACACTACTTTGGTTGAGAAAATTTTACGATCACTAACGGCAAAATTTGAATCAAAAGTTTCTGCCCTTGAAGAAAAACAGGATATTCAAAATCTTTCTATGGTGCAAATTCATGGCATACTGACTGCATATGAAATGAGAAGAGGAGGACCGTCTGAAGTCAAAGAAGTTGTTTTTAGAGCTTCTACAAAAGGGAAATAAGTGCAAGGAGAAGAAGGATCAGGATATATTTCGGAAGAAGATGAGGCAAATTTTGTAAAGAAACTTCAACTTGGTACAGGACGGTTTAGAGGTAAGCTAAGTTGTCTTTAGTTCAAAAGAATGTGTGGTGCGTGATCTTGATACATGTAAAACAATTATAAAAGGAAAAAGAACTCAAAGCAATCTATATGTATTGAAGAATTGCAAAGAACAATGTTACTTGAGTAAATCTTCAGAAAATTGGCTATGGAATAGAAGGTTGGGGCATCTAAGCTTCTCTCAAATCAACAAATCTAGCAGACTTAATACTGTTCGTGGTCTTCCCAATATTACTCTGCCTGAAAGTATCATATGCAAATCCTATCAATTCGGTAAGCAAACCAGAGTGCAATTTAATGCCAAGGAAGGATCATCAAGTAAGCCTCTTGAACTCATTCATACTGACATATGTGGACCTATGAGGAAAAAGTCACCACGGGGTGAAGCATACTATATCTTATTTATTGATGATTTCTCTAGAATTTGTTGGATTGGGTTGATCAAACACAAATATGAAGCATTTGAAAAATTTCAGATCTTCAAAGCACTGGTGGAAAATGAATTAGATCTAAAAATCAAGTGTCTTAGATCTGATCGAGGAGGAGAATATACGTCAAATGAATTTTTTGAATTTTGTGAACAACATGGCATAAAAAGACAGTTTTCTGTAGCATGCACTCCACAAAAAAATGGCATAGTAGAAAGAATGAATAGAATGATTCAACAAATGGCTAGAGCTATGCTTGATGATTCTGGAACACCTGACTCTTTTTGGGGAGAAGCAGCTCACACAGCAGCAAATATTCTTAACAAGGCACATGTTCAGGTAAATAGTGATAAAACGCCGTATGAACTATGGTATGGTAATCCTCCTTCTGTGAAGCATTTTAGAGTTTTTGGAAGTAAATGCTTTATCAAAAATAATGATGAAAAGATTGGCAAGTTTGAACCTAGATTAGATGAAGGAATATTTCTTGGTTACTCATCTACAAGAAGAGCATACAAATGTTACAATAAAAGGCTTCGGAAGATTGTTGAATGTATTGATGTTGTTATTAATGAGTTTCCTGCAGCTCCTAAAGAAGAAAAACACACAACAGATGAATATGATGGTGACTTTTTTCCTTCTGCATCAAATAGAAATGATATAGACAATGGATCCAATGAAGAACCAGAAGATGATGTATCTGAAAAAGCTCCATCCAGATATGTTCAAAAGAATCATCCTGAATCCCAAATTTTGGGAAATAAGGAATCAGGAGTACAAACAAGGAGGAATCTTGTGGGATCTTCTAGCTATCTGGCATTTCTATCCACAATTGAACCACACAATGTCAATCAAGCTAGCAAAGATGAATGTTGGATTCAAGCCGTGAATGAAGAGCTTGATCAAATTGAAAAGAATCACACTTTGGAATTTGTACCAAGACCACATGACAAAAATTTCATTTGAACCAAATGGATATTCTAGAACAAGTTAAATGAGAATGGGGAAGTTATAAGAAACAAAACTAGACTGGTTTGCAAAGGGTATACTCAACAAGAAGGTATAGACTTTGAAGAAACTTTTGCTCCTGTAGCTAGACTTGAAGCCATAGGAATGTTTCTTGCTTTTTCAAGTTTTCAACAAATCAAAGTTTATCAAATGGATGTCAAATTTTCTTTCCTCAATGGTGATCTAGAAGAAGAAGTTTATATAGAACAACCAGAAGGATTCATTTTGGGAAATGATGAAAATCTTGTTTGTAGACTTAAAAAGGCTCTATATGGTCTCAAACAAGCTCCAAGGGCATGGTATTATCGTCTTGACAAATATCTTCATCAACAACTATTTTCAAAGGGGTCTGCTGATAACAACTTATACACAAAAATTGAAAATAATAAACTATTGATTGTGGTGGTTTATGTTGATGATATCATTTTTGGGAGTAATGAAGAATCTATGAGTCAGAAATTTGCTTCTGTCATGCAGCAGGAATTTGAAATGTCCTTACTTGGGGAACTAACATTCTTTCTTGGCTTGCAAGTGCATCAAACAACAGATGGTATATTCCTATCACAAGAAAAATATCTTAAGAAAATTTTGAAGAAGTATGGCATGGAAGAATGCAAACCTGTAAGTACACCAATGATAACCGGATGCAATCTCAGTTCTCATGATGATTCTCCCACGGTGAATCAACCAGAATATAGATCAATGATAGGAAGTCTACTGTATCTCACTGGGACTAGACCAGACATTATGCATGCAGTTGGGATTGTTGGACGATTCCAAGCTAATCCAAAAGAGTCTCACCTTTAGGCTGTTAAAAGAATATTCAAATATCTACAAGGAACTCAAGACTTTGGTCTATGGTATCCAAAGAATGCTGATCTTACTCTTCACGCTTACACTGATGCAGATTGGGCTGGAAGTGTTGATGATCGGAAAAGCACTAGTGGTGGTGCATTCTATATGGGACCCCGGTTAGTATCTTGGTTCAGCAAGAAGCAAAATTCTATTGCTTTATCTACAACAGAAGCAGAATATGTGGCTGCCGCATCTTGTTGCACTCAACTCCTTTGGATGATGCAAACCTTGCAAGATTTTCAAATCAAATGTACACCTCCTATCTCCATTATGTGTGATAATACAAGTGCCATCAGTATCTCAAAGAATCCTATTATGCATTCGAAGACCAAGCACATTCCCATCAAGTATCACTTCCTACGTGAACAAGTGCTTGAACAAAAGGTGAAGTTGGAGTATGTTCCCTCAAAGGAAAAAATTGCTGATATATTTACCAAACCTCTGCCCAGGGAAGCGTTCAAATATCTCAGACAGAAGTTGGGTGTTGTCTCTGCCTCTCAGCAGATCAGATCTGATTAAACTAAGTTTTAACTGACACGTGCTTCTTGAAGATACGCGTATACACGTTGGTTTAACTCACAAAGTCATGCACATTATTGGGCTGCATTTTTAGCTCATTTATCTTCAAACACATCTCGGTAGTGGTTGTTTGGTATCTTTGACGTCGTTTTGGAGTCACCGGTATTTCAGCCTTCATACATTTCTGCTTTCATTCTCTCGTTTTTTAGTAAGATACCTTTATACTGTCACAGTGTTCCGCATGCTGCCAGTATGTAGCTGGTCATACAGGAAAATATGCTTGGATGCACATTTTCGTGGGGAGCATTAAGTCTTGCCGTGTATGTCATTATCGTATTATAGCTGCCTCCTAAATGTGATCTCTTGAGGGCTTTGTCATTGGCAAAGTTTACATTGTATTTTAATGAAAATGCAAGTAACCTATGATGTACAATTGTAATATTCAATCATGTAAGGACCTGATCAAATATGTAAACCCACTTGGTTGGGTACTTGAGTCAAAATGTGTAAACCCTATTGGCGGGGTATTTGAGTCTCATATGTAAATCCACTTTATTGGATCTTTGATGTAAGTATGAGTCCTTGGTGATAGGAAAGGTCATAGAGTCACATACTTCATTGAAAAATATGTTTGAAGATTCAGGGGGAGCATGGTAACTTCAGTGCACTGAGGAGAAAAACCTTGTGTTGGTTTTGATCCACCCTTTTCCCTTGATGTCAAAGGGGGAGAGTGACATGGTGTTTGAATAGGGGGAGAATATCATTATGCTTAATGTATTTATCTATTATGGTGATCAAACACCATCATGGTTGCCATCAAGTCCAAAGGGGGAGATTGTTGGCAATATGATGCTAAATGTTGTCCTTGATGGCAACCCACTTGATGAAGATGATGGAAACCTATTATTTGAAGATGTTCTTGATGCTTGATGAGTTTATTAATGATGTAAATCTGATGTTCTACAAGTAACTCAGAAGTACCAGAGAAGGAAATATTAGTGAGGGCCAAAGCAATAATGAAAAATGTGTGTTTCAAGGCATACGCGGGTTTGTCAAGGAGAAAGCGCATATGCACGTGGAAAAGTATGTGCCAAGTCGTGTATGGTCTTTTGCGCTCCAAAATTAGAATACCAAGGGACATTACCTTGGTATTGACCCATTGTATTGAGCACTGGATTGTCTATTTGATCCCGTCCAGGAAAACCATCGGAAGTAATGTGGTTTTGACTCATGGTATTGAAAAACGCTAAATCTATATAAGGAGAAAAATTTCATTGTGCAATGGGTGTGCAAGTGTCTGGGCTTTAATGAATACTTCACTCTGAAGTATATCTACATGGTTGAACTCTGCTCTTAATTGATAGATCTGAATCTATGATGCATCTATGAACATAATGAAGGTTCAAGATCTCTAGATCTTGAAATGGTGAATCTCTTGGATGATCTGAAAAAAAGGTAATGAAGACCTGGCGCAAATCTGTTGAAGAAGTTGAAGAAATATGGTAAATTCATAGATTTGGTCTGATCTGTGAAATTTATCTTTTATATATCTATACGCAGGTTCGTTTCGTGAAAAGCGCGTGTATACGCGGCTCTATTCAGACAAAAGCACGTATGGGTTGTTAGGGTTTTTCTGATAAGTTGCACAAATGTATACGCGGGTTCTCTTCAGTAAAGGCGCGTGTATACGCGGGTCTATTTAAATAAAAGCGTGTATGGTACTTGAGTTGATGGTTGCTCAAAAGATAATTGAGGTTCTGCATATCTGTTCTGAAGACTGGGCTATCTCTGATATTCTGATTACAGTGGTTTCACTGTTCTGACTGATGAAATGAAAAGGGATGTTTGTTGATAAGTGAAGAAGTGTGTTGAAGCTGTTTGATCCAGTTTGAAAATTGATGAAACATGGTCTGCAGTGGTGCTGAGGGTTGAAGCCTTAAGTCTGATAGTAGAAGCTTTCTGTCAGGAGAGGCTAGTGCTAATATCAGGGGGTAGTAGCTCCCTTCCAGGTGAGGCTGGTAAACGTGAGCAGGGGGTTGTAGCTCCCTTCCAGGTGAGGCTGGTAAACGAGAGAAGGTGGTAGCCTTCTGCAGGTGGGTGCCTGCGTGCTGGTATAAGTCTGCACCAGTACATGATTGTAAGAAGTTTTTCTTTATAATAAATATTGAAAACTGAGACGACGGCAGCGTTGGTTTTCTCCCAAATTGGGTTTCCACCTAGAAATCCTGGTGTTCATGTGTGTGATGATTATTCTGTTCTTTCTGCACATGTTTAATGTTTCCTGAAATATATGGTGAATGATTAATGCAATGATCTGAGTTAAGAATTGAATGCATAATTAGATCTCTGGTCTTACACGAGTTCTGCAAAGGATATCCGCGTATATATGCTAGTTGGCTTCAGCGAAGTAGCGTATGGGTTTTTAGAAAGGAAAAATAAAAAGTTATATTTTTTGCATAAAATACTGATTCACCCCCCCTCTCAGTATTTTTCCCAACATTGGCAAAACCCTTGTAAGTCCAAGTGCTCTTTGAATCTCCAAGATTGAGACTCATACTCCTGAAGATAGTCTCTGAAGTTCTCCTCCTTTGGTGCATCTTCTTCCTCCATTTCTCTTGTAGTGAATGTGAGAAATAAAATGCTCTGTGGATCTACATGTGTGGTTGAATTTCCACACCCATCATGTGAATGTATAGGGCTTGCTTCATTTTCAAACCCTCTTGGAAATTTTCTACACCTCTCCCCTTTCATCTCCTTGATATCTTTCTTGATATCTTTCACAGTTTGAAAAAGAAGCTGGGAGAGCCTCTCTTCCTTCATTTCTACAAATAATAGAGTCATGCCTTTATTTCTTCTGTACAACTTCTCCTTCCTGTGGGAAGCTTCTCCTCCTAATGGCATAATGTCTTGAATGCACAAGCTGAGCCAAGATTATGCTCTGTTACCACTGTAATATTCCCAAATGGGGAAGCAGCAATATATGAACACAAAACTGTAAATAACTATGTAAATCATCTCATTAACATTGGAGATCAATATGGAGACATAAAATAATGTATTATATCATCAAATCAACACAAAATAATGAGACATGAATCATATACAATGAGGAAAGAAGCCTCCCATAAGAAATCACTCCTGAATATGAACTGCTGCTACAATACAAAATGTTGGAAGACTACTACAGTGTATTTATAAATGCATTGCTACAGCAAAGAAATGTAAAAAAGATGTATGGTTTTTATATGCCTCAAAAGATATGAAAAATAAAGATCTAGGCTTTACACAAACTCCTACAAAGAACCCGGAAATGGTTTTTAGAAATACACCCTGTATAAAATGAGGTCTAAAGCCCTAGGGCTGAAGATTCACTGAAAACTGAAGTACGTGAGTGTAGAAGGCTGAAATAATGTATATCTGATGTAGATCCCCTCAGAGGCCTCCTCCAATGAAGGGATGAACCCTTCAATCACAGGAAAACACTCCAAAGGAGCCACAAGATCCCTCACTGAAGCTACCCTCTAAAATAATACAATTCCCAGCTGGGAAAATTCTTTAAATGATGGGAAATAGTTGAATTGGTGCCAAATATTTGAAATATGTCCAAGAGCCCTCCAAACTGACCTCCCAAGAGAAGGAATCCTTCCTCCTATGAGAAACTAGCTCAGAAAGTGGGTTTCTCAACCCTCCATTGCAACACCCTGCAACACAACACAATATTTTGTAGAAACTACGCTATAGGTGAAGACTGAAGCTTGCCCCAAGCATAAATGTGGAAATGAAGTGAAATGCTCCTCCAAGAGGCATCTCAAGGATAGAGATGGGATTGCCGCTCGGGAACACCTGGTGCTAAACAACAGAACAATCTCAACTAACTAGCTGAAGAATACAAGAAGTCTAAACAAACCACATACAAAATAATAATCTCAAACATAACCCTATATATCTACCATCCTCTTCCTTATATATATTATGAGCTTCCTTTCCCTTGGCCCCACTCAATTAGGTCATTTCCTTCATGGAATCAATCTCCCTCCAAAACTACGTTATTCCCCATTTAATATCTACTCCTCCATAACAGCGTTGTTGAATTGCTCAGAGTTGACTGGTTCAACATGATCCAACCCCTGTTCACGCTCAAAGGTGCTTTATTGAGCTGCTTAGAAGGTCTCATTTCACACTTGAAGTGTTTTTATTGCTGCTAAGGAGATTTATGGGCCTCCCTACCCACTTATTCACCTACCTAGTGACGAAATGATCTATAATATTCCATTTAGCTAAAAGCTAAATTTTAGGAATATTACACATAGTGTTATGAAGACTAATTGCTAATCCAGACATGAGCAATCTCCCTAGATTCCCAAAAAAAACTAGTAACAAACATCAAAAGAATTACTACCTTTCCTTAGCCTATAACTTGAAACATCAAACTTATAGTATGTGAAGAATCACTTACCTATTAGCGATGTGCTTGTAGAAGTCCTTTCAGTGATTTCCATAGCCATATTTTCCTCAATTCCTTAGAGGATTTCTAAATTATTTCCATAGCTTCTCCATGAGGCTCCAAAAGAGATCTGCATAAAAAAAAACATTCAAAGGGATTAAAACATCTCACATATAAAATAAAAGGTAAAAAAAATCCATAATTTAGCATACATCATATAATTTAATCAATAATAAGTTATAAACCATGCGAGTGATCAAGGAACCTTGCATATAACATCAAAATAGACACAATTAGGAAAGAAAAATTACTTTGTATTGAATTGAAAGGAGAACAAGCTTACAACCTGGCTTCCTTGATGTCACACACCTCTTCCAATGGTCTCTGTTCCTTCCCTTGATGAAAAACTCTTCAAACCCCAAACCAGCAACATAAGTTTACAAATCTAAGTCTCTCCTCATCGTCTAGTCTTGTGCTCAATTTATAGGTAAGAGGAGGAGTTTTCTAGTTCCTTTTCTCAAGGAATATTATGCTTAAGAGGAGGATATTAGTTCCACGATCCAAGGCATAACACACGCGTATGTAGTGGTTCGAGGTTTCTAATATTTATAATATTCGTCCATAAAAGCCTCTATAATTTTATTTTTTAATTGCATGAACAATATTACACACTTTATAGTGGAAGGGAGTGCGCATAATTTTACAGGTCACAATGGTAAAAACTGCACATGTGTAGGTAATGTTTAAGAAAATTGTGCATATGCTCAAAAATTGTTTTTAAGTAGTGCAACCTAAAATTCATTTTGTTCCTGATATTATTTTACTTCAAGCTTCATAGGGGATTCACTTGAGACACTCATTGGATGGTGAGATATCCAAACTAATAGTCATGGTTAAAAAATATGGTGTAACATATTTCCCCCTAAAGTGCAAAGCCATAAAATATGTTTGATGACTAAAGTGCTTTATCATGTTAAAGGTTGAGATCAGGGACCAATTGGTTGAAGACGTGAAACAAACAAACAATGATTACCATATAATGCTTTCATATAGTAAACATCACAGAGGTAGGAATTCCAATAGAGTACAAGTATCTCAAAGAATTAGTATGGAATTACATATGAATATCCATGTAAATAGAATACACAATATGGGTCCAACCATCAATGAATCTACGTTTTCAATCAAGAATATTTAATAACTCCACGTAACCTGGATGGATGAAACTACGTCCAGGGTATTGATCTCCATCTCTCGATCCATAGTACGACTCTAACCATGTGAGTAAATTTTCTTGGGTCAAACATGGTAGAAACCACCTGATTACTGGTCAATGATGTAAACCATTAACAAGTGTGATACAAACTACCAATAATAAAAATTTCTCTAAAGGTACTATAATACAATATATGAAGTGATATTAAATGTTTTGAAGGCAAGAACTCATCAAATCATTCAATCGAAGGCCAATGATGATAACATGTCTTCTAAAGTGTGAAACCTACCATTAAGGCATGTATACTCCAACTAAAAGGGGGTTTCTAATCAAAATTCCTGGATAATGAGCTGACGTTGAGAAGAATTGACCCATTAGAGTGGGGCCTTGATGTATCCCCCATTAATGACATGAAGTAGGTATTAAGTTTTGAAGAAAAAAATGGAGTGATTCAGGTGTATCTCAGGGATGACTGACACGATTGAAGGTTATGATTTTCAAGTTAATTTTGACTGAGGTTGGACTTCTCTTGAACATATATGTGACACAAAATTTTGACTTGGCAGTATTTGACTCAAACATAATACCCAAAACCAATTGAAGACCTTCAATGAAGTTTGATTAGCTATGAGACAAATGTATTTCCCAACCCAGACACAAAGGTGATGGAGTGTCATGTTCAAGAGACATACTTCCTTTCGTAATACAACAATAACATTTCTTCCCAATTCCCCCCCACCATTATTGGCAAGTACCTCTTTATTTTTATTCAATATTGAGGAGGATAACATTTGATTGTCCTATAAGCTCATACTTTGGATTATTTTTAACAAACCCTAGGAAGGATTGGTTTGGTCTCATCGTGATTGACGAGTCCTGCACTGTTTTCATTTTAAGAATCCAGTGAAGGGATAACTCAATTTCGTTTTCATATTTAAAGATTTTGAAAATATAAGAAAATAAAACTCATTTAGCTCTTTCAACGTAAAGTTTAACAAGGCCGAAGAAGGTAAAGCTTGGTGCTTTTCATTTTTAGGGAGTCAAGAGAAAAACATAAGTAAACTCCATGATATTCATAAATTTAGTCTCTAAAGTAAGAAAAAGGAGAAAATAATGCAGGAGAGACCTTTATTGACCATGATTAAACAATGTATACCTTTTTTGTAAATAGTCTAATTCATTTTGAAAAAGGGTTAAATTTATATTGAATAGATGATAATTATTTTAAATTTTCAAGTTCAAATAGTCAAGTACTCGATGATATTTTCATGTTTAGAGAGTCTAAAAAGGGATTAAAAGAGAACTCCAAGTTTTCGATTTTTCATAACTTTTAACAAGTATGAAAAAGTGATAAATGTGTACTCATATGGCCAAATTTCAATTTAGTTTATGAGAAGGAAAGGCAGAAAGAAATTGATATTTTTAAGTGTTTTAGGAGCATGAAATAAAGAAAAATAGACTCAATTTTTTCATGAGTTTAACGAGTCTTGAAAATAATAACCGAAATGGAATGGAGATAGCTTTCATTTTTATACAAGCTTTAAATAGAGAAAAACTATGCTTGAGAGTTACACGAGTTTGAAACGTAGGAAAAATATGCTTGAGATTGGTTTGTTTATTTTTTACACAAGATTGAAACAGAGAAATAACTATGCTTGAGATAAGTTTTAGTGACCCCAAACATAACTTGCAAGGGCATATGCCCCCCGAGCTTCATTTCATTTAGTACCTGAGTAGACTACTAGCTACTAATAACTGGATGGAATGAAGATTCATTTACGAGGTCAAATTAAAGACTCGAATTAAAATTTACAAGATCAAATGAAAGACTCGACTTAACATTTACAAGATATAGTCAAAGACTCGACTCAATTAGGGGAGGATTTGTTTCATTTTTTAACAAGCTTGACACATGAAAAGATCTATGCTCATAGTGACTAGATTCATTTTTTAATGAGGTTGAAACAGTAAAAGAACCATCCTCATGGGATCTTGTTTCATTTTTTAATGAGGTTGACATAGTAAAAGAACCATCCTCATATGTACCGATTTCATTTTTTAACGAGGTTGACACAGTAAAAGAACCATCCACATGGAAACCCATCTCATTTTTTAATGAGGCTGACACACTAAAAGAACTATCATCATGGGAACCTAAATCATGGCTTCCATTTGGAAGAAGCACATCCCAAGCGATCCTCCCTGATCATGGATTCCAATAGGTCTTTATCAAAAGGAAGAATAGTTATATTTAAGAAACATATGTTAATAGAATCAATGGGGATGATAAAATTGGGTTCAAATGTCCCCACTGAAGGGTGGACCATGTCAATTAATGGATCTGAGTCAAAATAAATCAAGAAAATAGTGAGAGGATTGATTGCATCGATAAATAAATGCATGGGACAAGCTACCACATAATTAACCCATGGCGAGGTTGATACCACTTCGATATAAGGAACATTCAGGGATGTCATATGGCTGGTAGTCGAATCAAGACCAACAAACAAAAGATGGTCAATAGTCACAATGCTTCCATTATGAGGGAAATATATCACACAAAAGAGTGTCGATATGACAAATTCAATGGCATAGACATAGTATCGTCCAAGGAGAAAATTGAAATCCAAGGGGCCTTGGACTACCATAAGATCAATACAGACAATAATTTCCAAGGTAATAAAAAACTTAGGAAGGATCCATAAATTTTCACTAATGGTTTTGTTAAAATCTAGGAGATTTTTTGTAACAAGAACAAGTTGAAGGGAACCCAAAGCTTTCCAAGTGGTTGAGGACAAAATACTAACATAAGAACCTTAATCTACAACTGTGTGATGCACATTCTTACCATAAGATTTCACAATAATTTGGAAAGGGATGGAAAAATGAAGATGGGTTTTTTCAACCTACTCTAATCAAAGGGAATGACTTCAGTACTTGGAGGGGGTTTAGTAGGAACAGGTATAATGCCCCCTTGTGTAGAAGACTCTGAAGTAACAAAAAGAACTTGACTGGTATGAATTTCACTCTCTAAAGGGATAATGGGAGCAACTAAATGTGGAATCGAGTGAACCACTTGATCAACCAATGTTTCATGAACCTGACTGATATGCATTTCACTCTCCAATGGAAGAGTGGGATTGAATGTACTTGGAATTAGATCAATCACTTTGTCAACTAACAGTAGGTTGGGAGAAATCTTACGGTAACCAAGTGGAAGTTGTTATTGAGAAATAGTAAGATTTTGCAATAATTTTGAGGCTTCTTCCATGTGAGGGCAAAGGTGATTTTGATGACTCCCTTCGCATAACCTACAAGGAAAACTAGCTTTACCCTTTTTCCCTAAAACCTAACAATCATTGGTTTATGGATCAATAGTAAGTTGATACAAATATTTAGACCATACTTATAACAACTTTGGAATACCAGGAAAATCAATAAGAAGGTGGCCACCCTTACAAATCTTGGAAAGGTATTTTGGATTTTTGTTTCTTTTGGAAATTTCCTCAAAATTTTCCATACTCAAAGATCGTTGGTTGACTTCTCCTTTACCTTACTTATTTTCATTCTTCTTCCCTTTCTTCTTCTTCTTAGCAACTTGGTTACTAGCATCAAGGATTTTACCAAGCAAATAAGAAGAAAGAGAGGAATACATTCTAGGTGAAGAAGGTAAAGGGTTAACCAATGGTTGGTGTTGTTGAGACAAAGAACTTGATTGACATGGTACAATTGGAGTATTTGGGACTAAAGAAGTTGAAAAAAACCATGTTGATAAACCTATTGTGAATCCACAAAGTGACAATGTATCCATATAAGGAGGACTGCCATTTCCAAAGCTAGGAAAAGGACTAGGATACTCGTTAATAGGGATTCCTTGATCGGTAACTTTGGGAATTGTTTCCAATATATTAAACTCAAATAAGTTTTATTAAGAATTTAAATAATATTTACAATCCACACTAAGATCTATAAAAAGTAAAAACGAGCAAATAACACACGCTAGTAAATCTAAGGAGTCAAACCATAAAAACTAACTTTTCATAGTGAAATCACTAGTTGGTGATGAAATCCAATGTTGCAGAGATCAATGTGAAAATTGAAATGAAGATAGAGTGGGTGGGACTAGTTACACTGACAACCTTCTTAATGAACATGATCTGTTGCAAGTAACTCCACTTATTCCATCTCAAGTGAATAAAACCCTCCAAAAAAGGTCCAATTTAGTCTAGCCAATGTCTATTCCAGGTACAGTAGATACTTCCCCTCTTTCATCACCTTGAGTAATATCCCTAAGGTTACGGTTTCTAAGGTTACCACTTACGACAATTTAACCTGGGGGAAAAGTCACGTATGAGACGTACACACAAGGGCATAGTAACAAATTTCAATCCCCTTGAAAGTTCCTCAACATGGTTAATCTTAGTTTTACTTCCAGGTGACTCCCAAGTACCTTTTGACACTGCTTGTAATGAGTGAAAATCACTCTATCATAACCAATTAAGTGGGATCGTTCACTCCACTAGGTCTGATATGATATCGTGCTTAACTCCCTTGTTAGAGGAGCTTCCCAGAGCCAAACTATAATAATTGAATTTAATCCCTATCACGAGATTTTAGTGTTTGTTTGTAGCTTTGGAAAGTTAACTCACTTTCCTAATCCAAATACCTACAACCTGATCTAATGTAAGTGGAAAAGAGCCAAAAAATAAAAAAAATTCTAGATTTATTTTATTAGTGTAGTGTTTTAAAGATTTTATTTACTGAATGGGTAAATGGATGTGAAACTGATGATATTATTACAAGACTCAAAACTATAATGAAATTGAACATTAAGTTGTGATCTTTTCATTTAAATGAATTCCTAATTACGGGAAAGAAATATATTTTTTATTTTTTCAAGAAAATGCAACAACTCTTAATTTCACTATAACTCTTTTCACAAATACAAATTTCACTTTGCAATGAGTCAAATACATAAATACATATATCAAATTTTTCAACAAATCTACCATAAAATGAGACGTTCCCGAGTATGGTCACCAATTTTTTAGGCAGACTAATTGTTAATGTGGACAAAAGAAATATCCATAGATTTCCAACAAACCCTAGTAACATACATCAAAAGAATTGCTACTATTCCTTAGCCTATAACTTGAAACATGAAACATGTAGTATACAAAGAATCACTTACATATTAGAGATGTGCTTGTAGAAATAATTTCTGTGCTTTCCACAACTATATTTTCCTCAATGCCTTAGAGGCCTTCCAAATGCTTTCCACATCTTTTCCATGATGCTTCAAAAGAGATCCTTATAAACAAAATCATTCAAAGGGATCAACGCATATCGCATATAAAATAAAAGGTATATGAAATCCCTAATTTAGCATACAACATATAATTTATTAAGTAATCAGTTATAAACTATGCTAGTGATCAATGAATCTAAAAAATAACATAAAAATAAATGAAATTAGGAAAGAACAAATACTTTATATTGAATTGAAAGGAGAACAAGCTTACAACCTGGTTTCCTTGATGTCAGAAGCCTCTTCTAATGGTCTTAATTCCTTCCCTTGATAACAAACTCTTCAAACCCCAAACCATCGACATAAGTTTACAAATCCAAGACTTTCCTCATTCTCTAGTCCTATGCTCAATTCACAGGCAAGAGGAGGAGGTTTCTAGTTCATATTCTCAAGGAATATGATGTTGAAGTGGAGGATACTAGTTCCATGATCCAAGGGATGAGGCACAGGTATGTAGTGGTTTGAGGTTTCTGATTTGGATAAGATCCCTCCATCAAAGCTTCTAAAATTTTCTTTTTTATTTTTACTTACATGAATAGGATTGCACACTTTATAGTGGAAGACAGTGCACATAATTATGCATACCACAATGGTAAAAACTACACATGTGCAAGTAATGGATATGAAAACAACGCAGATGCTCAAAAATAGTTTTTAAGAAGTGAAACCCCAAATTACTTGTGTCCCTAGTATTTTTTTACTTAAATCTTCATAGGGGATTCACTTGATACACTCATTAGATGGCGAGAGATTCGAATCAACAGTCATGGTGAAAAAATTTAGTGTAACACATAGTTAGTAAGGGATGTGTCTGAAATGTCATGAGGATTATTTAAGGGTAATTTTAGATAATCATACCTCTCATTGATCTGTAAAATACCATGGATATTCTATTGGAAAATTAGTCACAACAAATATGTAAAAATAAACTAAAGTATATACCATGAAGGGCTAATTCCTTTAGTATCTAGATATATTATTATTGATTTTTTTATTTAGGCATGTAGTAGGTTAAATATGGAAAAGATAGTTAGTGAAATAAAAATGCACATCAATCAAAATTAACACCAAGATATGCTTTTAGAAACCCTTTGGGGAGAAAAACCAACTAGGAGGTTAGGATTCTTCGCTCTCTTCTTATGGAATGGAAATAATGCAAATATAATGTTAAAGGAACTCTCTATGAATTTATCTAAGACTTGTGACCCATGGGTCGCTACAAAACACAAACACCTTCTTTTATTCTCTCTCTCTCTCTCTCCACCACTAGTTACTTCATCCACAATAAAACAACTTGCACTTGAATATAATGGAACCCATTTTTCTCCTCCTAGTGCCTTAACTATAAAAAACCAATACAAAACTAGTAATTAATTATGACTCCTTCAAATCTCAATTACATTAACAAATTAACCCTTTTGTATTTTTTTTCATAGTCTCCATGTTTCTAGCATATTTTTCATGAGTAACATGATTGATGTGGTATCCTTTTGAATCATTGTAGAAAAAATAGGAAGGTGAACTTGCAGGTAGAATATTTTTTCATTTGAAGTATGTTTGATGTCCTTGATGCACTATCTAAAAGGTCTATGAGCATAAAATAGTTGTAGATCATATGGGACAAGTGATATTTTTTGGACCCCAAAAATATTTCTTAATTCTTGAAATTTCATATGGAAGGTTTCAAACCTTGATTTTCCAAACAAGGACCCATTGGTAAAAATGGCGATGTAAGTTCATTCCTCCAAATTTCCCACAATAAAAGTATCAAAATAGATGAAAAATAATATAATGATAATATCCATATCACTCACAGAATTTTATTTAGAGAAAACCTAATTAGATAAACTCATTAATACATAATTATAGGTCTATACTGAAATATGAAGCAATATCAATGAAAACATTGAGGTATATGCCACAACTAAACATAAAGAAATTATGGGTTACAAATTTGGTACATGGACTAAGATATAACCTTTGGTATGAGATAGTGCATTGATTCCTTTCACTTTGGGTGACATATTTTAGACGGATCTAATAGTAAAGGAGGAACAAGTGGGAAGTTTAGATCATTGAGATCCTCAAGTTTAAGTGTATAGAAACAAGTATCACAACTACATAAGTATCAAGTCATTTAGTACTATGAAGAGATGTGTTAATGAAACAAAAAGCTCCCTTATAGACCATTAACATATTAGATTCAACATATGTAGAAAGGTATTACAAATATGTTTTCTTAGTTTTGAGGTAAGATTCAAAATTATAAGAGGGTTTATAGGACATGTGGAGGATGAAATTTTTAGAGGGATCTTTACCAAATAGGTAGTGATGACTCCAACCCACTTGACATGGTAGTAAGAAGAAATCAAGTAGTTAGCTAGATACATAGAGTAGGGTTATCTAGGGGAAAAGATAGACTATAATAGTTTGGGCAAAGCTGATTAGATCCATGTAGCAATGAGAAACTATCAAGATGAGCATAAATCAACTATACTAGATATATGAATTAATATTAATGATATCATTTCTTTATTTTCAAAATATCCAAGTAAAGCTTAAAGTTTCATTGGAAAATTTATCATGATCAAGTAAAACTACCCTATATATTGAAGAAAAATTAGGAGAAATTTTTTTTTGCAAAGAACAATTTGGGCAAGTTATATGGACATGATATGATGCCTCTTACAATTAATGGATAGAATAATTTATAGCATTTGAGGTTTTATCTCAAAACTAGTTTTTCTCTAAATAGATAGATATAATGGGAATATTTAGTGCAAAATATTTTTTGGTTTTTAAAAAATCATACAAGGTTAGCTCTATTAATTCACACATATGGGTTCAAGGAATATTTTATGAGGAGGTTCCATGTTCTGGTCGATTTCATATTTGAGTCAAGTCATTTTTGGTTTCCAAGCAGTATTATGGCTAGTATATGAGATACCACTATATAGATACCTCATGGAAGGAGGGATACCATCAGATATATTCCTTATAACTAAAACACATACAAACACATATATGGATGTTTGTGTTGACAAATTTATATTTCCAACTACTTACAAAGTATGATCCAGATAAGAATGTGAAGGCTGAAGATCACATCGATGATTTACACATACATCTATGGATGTTGTAGGTACATTTTGATAATGTTGCTTGTAGTCTGTATACTCTAGAAGGTAGAACATAATTTTGGTATCATATCTTTCCACCTAATTCAATCCATAATTGGAGGGAGTTTAAACACTTATTCTTAGAAAAGTTTGCTAATGATAAAACTCCCACCATGTTACTTAAAGAAATTAGAAACATTAATATGGGGAATAAAGAAAAGGTTACATATTTTAATAAAATATTTACATGTATTTTGGATAAGTTCCCCACTGATGTGCAACCTCATGCTTCAATTACTAAAGATTGTTATGTTTCTGCCTTTTCCTCTAACATTTTTGTTTTGTTAAGCATGTTGTGAAAGAAACCTTGGCTCTTAATTTTGTAGAAGAAATTTTCATCGAAAAGTAATTAAGCTCTATTGGGGTCATTACTAATTAGGAAGATTCAAAGGACTCCAAAGACAGTAGTAAAAATTGAGCCAAACCTCTTCCACTAAAACTAAAGAGAAAGATCATTTTACATGGATAGATTGACTAAATCCATGAAGTTTTTAACCAATGAAGTATCTGAACTCAAAAGGTAGTCAAGTGAGGCTTCTACAAATAACAAGTCTTTTAAGTCATTTTTTGAGAAGAAATGATCAATCAAACGATTAAGTTTGCATAAATTTCTAATGTTGTATTCAATGTTGAGAACTTTGACATGCATAGCTAATGTACTTTTCATCAAGAATTAAATTCAAAGAAAACATGCACTCAATGGAAACATGACAAAAGTTTTGTGGTTTCCAATGTTATAGAAATCTTGTTAGTAGAAAAGAATTCATAGCAGACTTAAGAGACTAATGAAACAACCTCAACAGCTGAAAAAAAGTGATGGTGATTCGATCTCACTTTTGATATTATCTTGAATAATGAATGAAAAGGTGCTAGTGAGCCCCAAACTAGCTATGCTCCTCCTCAAAAACTTGCTAATAAATGAAATTTGAGGAGAAAAGGACTAGCGCTTACGCATGATGTAATGAAGCAACTATTGAGAAATTTTGTACCTCCTGGTAATCTTTCTCAAAGAACTTAGAAAAAATCTAGGAGTGCATGACCTTATAAGAATTCTTCCAAAAATAATAAGAACAAGTTTGTCACTCATAAGGTATCGAAAAAAGTCACACCAGCTACCACATTAGCACACCCTACACAAGATGAAGATATATATTACATTGTTATTAAAGATACGAAGAAATCTCTTGCAAATATTTCCATAATTGAGCTAGAAAAGCTGGTAGGGAAATGTGAGTTGATCAACCAAGAATTTTCTTCTCAACCTCTTTCAGGTAAAACAATTTTTTCTTCCCAAGCTTCATCCAATAAATTTCCCATTATTCTCAAATCAGTCATCAATGAAGCTAATGTAAATTCTATATCTACTTTCCCGCCTTTTTCTTTTAACTTTTGAAAATGTTAATTATAATGTACATAATTTCCTAGTTGATTCTAGGGCCTATACAAATGTCATTCCTTTATTTGTTGCAAAGAAAATCAATGCTAAATGGGAAAAAACTGACACCATAATCGTACAATTAGATAGACCTTTAGTACAGGAAATTGGTGAGATTAACAATGTTATAATTCATTTATCATCTAATCATAGGGTTCACCAATATATTCATATTTTCATTGTTTAAATTTCAGAAACTTATGGCTTTCTTTCAAGCATAGTTTCGTCTAGCAAGTTGCAAGGATAATTTTCTATTGATTGGTCGCACTTGTGGCTTCTTTATAAGGGCAAGAATAACTAGATTTGAGTGGAGAGTGAAACTTTCATGAAACATACCATCATGGTGGTTGAAGCTCTTAAAGAGATTGTTAGTTATGTGCAATTAATTTTTAGAAATTATTTTTTAGAAGTTGACTATGGGTGGTATCTTTCACATCCATCCCTTGTACCACCAGATACATAATTGAAACTCCCTCCTTGCAATCCAAATGATGCTAATGACTTCTATAATATAGATGTAAATAGTACTAGTGCAGGAACTTATTGTTGCTAACATATGGACTTTATATTTTGATGGTTCGAAAACACATGAGGGTTCTGGAGCTAGTTGTATTTTGATTGAGCCGTGAAATAACACACATATGATCTCATTCCAATTGGAATTTGAGTGCACGAATAAATTTTTTGAATATGAGGCACACATTCTATGATTAAATAAGGGCATAGACCTCAAGGTGAAAGCAATAAAGGTAAAAGGTGTCTTAGAGATTGTCACATGATAGGTACAAAATATTATTCATTTTGTGTCACCCAATTTGAAAAATTACCAACAGGAGGTATGGTGTATTATTTCTTTCTTTCAAGCATTTAATGTCAATTATGTTCCTAGGATTCACAATGGAGCCACAAAATCATTAGCTGACTTATTGCTAGGTTGTCACAACTTAGAGATGGCTTTTCTATGGAAATTATCCATAAGCTATATGTACCCGATAATGTTATTAATTTTCTTGTTTTCAATGATGACTAGAAGATACTATATTTTATGGCTAATGCTAACGTGTTTAAAGATGTGGCAATAGATGAACATGAGCATGAGTGTGCTTTGTAGGAATCAAATCAGGCACATAAAGGGAATCACATGCCTAAGGGTCTGGTATATTTAGAGAACTTATATGACCTACTAAGAAATTCTCTAAGGGTCTGATTAATGCTAAGACCCATTGTTCTACACTATTGCATGAACAAGTTAACTTGGGTACCAAATAATATACGAAATATGTGAATCTTACTACATGTTGTTCTCCCCAAGGGTGATAATATTTTATCCATATTTTCAAATAGTATCAAGATGTGTTTACATCGACATATTAAGATTTCAAGACCAATGATATGTGAATTATCCAGCATGTGATACACATTAAGGAGGGGGTAAATCCATCTCAGTAAAAGTTAAGAAAATTTCACCTTAGGTTTGAACCCCTCATTTAGAAAGAACTAAGAAAAATATTAGATTTTCATATCATATTCAAAGTTTGTCATTCTACCTAGGTCTCAATTTTAGTTCATGTTAGAAATAAGTCCAGAGAGATCTACATATGTGTTTATTTCTGCAACATGAACTGGGCTTCAGATAAAGATAATTATCCTTTTCCATATATGGAGTAGATACTCCAGAAAATATCTAGGTCAAACATTTTCTTTCTACTAGACTGATTTTCTGGATACAACCAAGTTCTAGTGGCAGAACCTCATAGACTAAAAACTACATTCAGGACTAAATGGGATACATTCATGTTTTTGTGAATGCAATTTGCACTTATAACTTTCAGTGCTACATTTTAGCGGGCTATGGAAATAGAATTCTATGGTTTGATTGGAAAAAGTGTGGTTATGTACTTGATGATGTTATAGTATTTTCAAAGAAAATATATGATAAATTTTCTCATATAAGACGAATATTTGAGTGATGTCGAAAATATGATACATATTTAGCTCCAAATAAGAGCATCTTCATAGCATCCGTGGGAAACCTCTTTGAACACATCATATATAAGAGTGGAATCAAAGTATACCCAGAGCGAGTGAAGACTATTGCTCGAATCACCTTTCCTGTGAATGATAAATCCATGCAATCCTTCTTGGGGAATGTTAACTTTCTTAAAAGTTCATCTTCAATTATGCACATATTTTTAAGCCATTACAAGAGATTGTTAAGAAGGATACAATTCACAAGTGGGACCAAAGGAATAAATATTCCTTTTAATGGATTAAGAAAGTGATAGTTTATGCTTCGACATTATATAGTCCATATTTTAACAAAGATTTCCTATCGTATACTTTTCTTCTGACACATCTCTTGTAGTCATTCTTACTCAGAAAGAGAATCAAGGAAATGAGTGGCCCATAAAATTTATGAGAAATGGTGCATAGGGAACCAAGTTGATTTATACTACCATAGATAAGAAATCCTATGCAATATAAAATGAAATGAATCAATTTAGGCCTTACCTCTTGAAAATCCACGTAATCATCTTCGTGCCTCACCCAACGGTTAGATCACTTTTATTACAACAAGAGTTGGTGGAGAGGAGGGAGAACTGGATGATAAGCATTCAATAATATGATCTAGAATTAAATCCATTTCATACAATAAAAGGCAACAGTATCTATCATATTGTAGCATAAGTAGTCAATTCGCCATAATAGGATTCTTTTGTATGGGAACAAGAAATCAAAATGTACAATATTGAGCAAGATACCCCTGCAAACACAACCACATATTGGTACACTGATGTACATTATTACCTAGAGAATGACACCTTTGCCTTGCACTTGTTAGTGAAACAAAAGAGGGATATTCGACTTAAAAAATTTATCTTATCATCTTGTACATGATGCACTTTTTCAGAAGCACCACAGTGGTTTCCCGCTCATATTTTTGGAAGAAAAAGACTAGGAAGGGGTATTAAAATACCTTCATGACGAGACAAATGTTGGGGATTATGCAGTGACACTATTTCTCATAAAGTCATGTGGGTTGGTTATTAATTTCCCACACTATTCAAGGATGCATATCCCTACACCCATACGTGTTTTGTGTGTCAAAGATGTGTTGGTTGAGATAAGAATTTAACCACCCCATTGCAACCCATTTACATTGAAGAACCATTTCAGCAATAGGGAATGGATATTATTGGTAAATTTTCCCCTCATTCATCAAAGAAACATTGATATATCTTAACTACTACATATTATTTTACTCAGTGGGCTGAAGCAGTTCCATTGAAATAAGTGAATGACGAAGAATTCATCCACTTCATTAAGAAAAATATATTACCAAGTTTTCCATGCCCACATCACTTGTTTTTTATAATGCAACTTAATTTTAATCACTAAAAAAATATTATTTTGCATTAGAGAATGGTATTTTTTTAAAGCACTCATCCAATTACTACGTTAGGGAAGTGGTTTAGCCGAGTCTACCAATAATAATTTAATTCACATCACCAATAAAAAATATTAATCTGAGAAAAGGAACTTGCATAATGCATAGGCGAATGCTTTGTGGGTTGACTTTGTTACATCAAAACCCTCTCTAAGGACTTCCCCTTACTTCCTCGTGTAAGGGAAATAAGTTATCAAGAATCCTAAGGTAAACCATGTATTTTTGTTTAGATTAGGATATACACCCTCCTTAAATTAGTAGAATAAAGGAAAAAACAAAAGAAAAATTTTGTTATGCATAAGAAGTGTATCAAGTGTTGGTTTGACAAGAAATATGCAGGGACCGAGGATTTTGGTATGGGAGACCTAGTATTAAATTGGGATAAATCCCATGAAGAGAAAGGTAAACATGCAAGTGTCAATCCCTGTGGATCAGACCCTTTGCTGTATATGACAAGCTTGGCCACCATACTTATCATCTCAAATTATTAAATGGGAAGATTGACTCTCTTCCTGTCAATGGATAAGATATCAAACATTATTTTCAATAGTAGCCTATGGTTGTGTTTCTACCTATGTACATATTGGTTTCCTTATATATATATATATATATATATATATATATTTGTTTGGTTTATGTCATGTGTTTTTCCTTTCTTTTCTTCATTTTATTTCATCAGCCTATGTAAATAATATTTTGGGTGGAAGTTTTTTTTCTAGTTCTGACAAACGTGGATAAATTTTTAAAGTTATTTGTGACATCCATCAACACTTGGTTAACTTTTGATCCACTTCTTCGCTTGGGTTTGATCTATTTAAGGTCAATGATGTCTGAATGGAAAATATGATCCATTCGAAAGAAAGCTTTGATCATGACCATGATATCCATATTCATTTTAGGATCTTCATTCCTTGTCTCAATGTTATAATTGAATGGTTTTTCTACATGCCGATCCAATCGAATACAAAAGGGAAAGGAGAAAATTAAAGGCGTGTATAGTAATTTTAGAGGTATATAATAGTATCTAAAGGAATAAACTCCTTTTCTCTCAATAATTCGGGTTCCCTCTTCCACCGTAGTGATATAAACATTGATAAATTCCAAAGAGCATATTGAAAATAAAATAAAGGGTGAATGAAGAGAAAGGCTTCATGCATAGAGAGCTGAAGCAAGTAACTTCACCAGGGTACCGAACATGCTCGCTCGTAGTGAACCAATGATTTTTTTCCTGTAGTGACTCCATGGGGGCACTGAATAGGTTTGTTTCTAGTGGAGAAACACTGGAGATTGAACTAAAACACTGATCATTAAGAACTAGAGACTACATGTTTTATTTCTCTCAGATCAAAATAATTGTGATATGGTAATTTTTGGAAATTTGTTTAGTCGAGAAATGGAACAAGAGAGGATATTCATATAAAAAAGATAAATGGGAAGCTGAGGAAATATACACAATGAATCAATACTTCCTGAAATATTAGACCCTACACATAGTACTAGACCCAAACAGAGAAGTTGGGGTTCTTCCAATGAATCACCAGGTGTTTTTGCTACTACAAAGCACTCCAAATTGTCTTATATTAAAAATTTAGAGCCTCTCTTTCATATTCTGAACTATTTTTTCCAATCATTAGAGTCATCCCATGCTTTCTTCTTGAGTTTCTAAGTCCCGTTTTGAAGGAATTCTAAGTGTTTCCGTTTTTTAAGGGAATTGTCGCTCTTTTTGAAAGGGAATCATGCCACACCTTTAAGAAGAAAATAAGGTGCTTTCTTCTACATTAATGGCTTCTATCAATAATAGTAACTTGCATTGGACTCATTCTCAAGGTACTGCACACTTTCTTGTTAGAGTTTACACATGTGTCAAAAATTATATCTTAAGTGTTGCACTCGGATGTAAGTGTCATTTTGTTGTTCAATGGATGCATGTTGATTTCAGGTACTGAGTGATTCATTTTCATGTGGTTGGAATTTTATTAATGTGTGATAATGTTAAAGTCTTGTTACATGCTTTGATCTCATCCTTCTACCTTACTGATCCCACACTTAGTCAATTTTGGATTTTTCTTATCTTCACAATTTTCTCGACTAACCACCCATCCTCTTGCCTCCTTAAACTACACACTGTGTAGTCAAAATCCCTAGTCGACCATCATATGCCTCATATAAATACACAATATTTAGTCATAGATGTATACATCCTAGAACTCTGCATTGCACAATATGAGTGCCCAATCATTATCGACTGCATGTTCCCACTTCCTAGTCCTTTCCCAGACTTACCTTCACTACACCCTGCACACTTTTAGTTAGTAGTTGGTTTATCTCTTATTCCCTCACTTACTCAACTACATAATGCATGGACCCCCTCCTTCCATAACTGCACACTGTGCAATTACAGTGAAAAATTATACCTTCCCTACCTCCCTAACTCCCTCAACTATGAAGTCCTTCTTCCATTTCTCTCAACCACTACACACTGCGCAGTAATAGGTCCTAGACCCTCATTTCTTCCTTCAGATCATGCACATTACAAAATCCTTATGACTCCTCCTCGATCCAACACATTTTTCTAGCTCATTCAATATGTTTCAATAGAAATAGGATATACTAGGATGTTTTGGGATTGATGTGATCCTTTTATGTGTGAATGTTATTTTCAAGTGTTATTATATTTACATGACAGGATGATTCTCAAGGAGGATACGAAGGATATGATGCAAGAAGACACTTGTGAAGCTAAGAACACAATGATATCATTAAGCGAAGAGATAAAGGGACACTAGATCATGACACAAGAATGAAGATCAAGATCACATGAAAGAATCTATATCCTAACTAGCCTCTTGGAGGATGAAGATGAAATACATGCAATACCTATCATGAATATGTTAAGATAGAAACAAGGAGAAAAGCTTGGAAATGACACATCACAATGGAGTTCCATATCACCATTATCAAGTCATAGATTTTCAAAGTGTCTCCATAAAATTCATATTTGTCATTGTATTTTTCCACAAATTTGTAGAAATGTAATATTGTATTTTTGAAAAATAAGAAAATGTGAAATGTGTATAATCCAAAGGGTCATACATAGAATTTCAAAGGTCATCTAGAAGCTCAAATGTCTCATAGGAATTCAAAAATTCATATGGAAGCTCAAAATTCATAAGGGAAGCTCAAGAGTCACAAACGAGGTTAGAGTCACATAATTTGTTATATATACACCCTTGAATCTCCAGAAAAGGAATTTTCACCTTGGATTCTCAAGCTAGGCATTGGAGAGAAGATTATCCTTTTGAGAAGCAAGGAGTTGCTTAATATTATCACTGGAAAATCGGACAAGCAAAGATGACATTATTAAATGTCAGGAAGAAGGATTTACAGGGCTGAGGCAAATTATGGGATCTAAATTTTTTTTTAAATCCATAAGGTCAAGAGGAAAAATCAAATTGCGCACCAAGTTCTCAGGAAAAATGTGCCTTTTCACGCATTTTTCTTCGATAAGCATGCCTTTGTGCATCTTTCCCTTTAAAAGATGCACGGTCCTGGGAGTGGCGGAAGTCACTTTCTGGGACCACTTGGCACACTCCAGGAAATGATCCCGCACTTGAGGCCGTCTAAGAATAGCCACCTAAGCCACCTTGGGACCTCAAGGGAGCACACAAACGAAACAAGTGGCACATAATGGAATCAACCCTCTCTCTTGGGTCACCATCCATCAATGTACCAAGAGAGGAAGAAGAATTTGAATTCATTTATAAAATGCCACCAAGAGATGAGAAAAGGGAGAGCACATTGTTATGCTAGCCAAATTTCCCATGAGAAATCCAATAGTGTGCAATCCAGAGAAGAATTAGAGAGCGAATTCAGTTGTTGGCAATCCAACAACTTTAATCCTTTGGAGTAGAGAGAGAGACCTTTCACCACCAGCTAGAAGGTAAAAACGTCCTTGCATCAGGTCTTAGAACTCCATAGTTCGAAGGGCCCTTTGGCAAGAGTGTAAACGTAGTATATTTCTTACTAACAGCAGGAAATAAGAGGGAACCTTGATTTTGTACTTAGTATTATTGTTATGTTTTAATCCTTATGAGATTTTGTGTTTATGTTTAGCTTAATTTTGTTTTCCCTTTATATATGCATACTATATCATGAATTGGTGTGTTCAATGCTTCATAGCATGTTCACTAACGTGCTAACTCTTTTTTTTTTGCCTGTGACCAAGGCTTAGAGGCAATGACCACTCCTCCTAAGCAATTATGGATTGGTACACTTGTGCACCAAAACTACAACCACAATATTGGTGACTCCACTAGCTTTACTTTTTTAGTTAAGTGGTTGTGCTTGTTTCAAGGACCTTCTATCTGCTCTGGAGTGTTGCTTGGACACCTCCCCTTATCTTATTCTATGCTCATTCACCCACAGTGAAATTCTAAAGTTCAGAAGTTTCAGAAATTTCATTCTCACGAAAACCACGCACTATTTTCTCAGACATACGCAAACATTTGCGTGAGTTCATCTTTGACCTACGTGCGAGTTGCGTGCCTGTGTGAAGCTTTTGCGCGGAAAAACCAGAGACAAAAATTCTCTGCTATTTTCCTCAATTTCCCAATTTTAAAGTGGTTGGAATCCCAGAGCAAAACTTCCAACACTGTCTGTGGTGTCCCACGACTGTTTAGAACTTTCTTTTGGCTGCGTTTGAGTATTGCTAGTTGCTAGTTTTAAATTTCAAAGTTTATCTTCACAAAAAACCACATATTTTAAGAAGGGGGAATTTACTTGCAATCTGAAATAACTTATTTTTATGAAAATAGAGACCAAAAACACATAGATAATTAGCTGGAGTAAGTGGCCCTAATCCACATATGCTTATCTAGTTTTCATTTTTCCTAGTTAGACCATTAAATTTAGTTAAATTTTTTGCACTAGGAGTTGGGACCAGGAATTAATTATCTTAAGAGAAGAAAGTAATCTTTGTTTCCTTTGCACCTTTTGGTGACCCTAGGAAAGCATATGAAAGCTCTCTTCTGATAATTTTCCATCTCCCTTTAGTTGATCACTTAGATTAACTAGGAAAAATTTTAAGTGGCCCACTATCCGAACATGATTTGCTTATAGCAAGGAAAAATCAAATATAGATTAATAGGGGATGTGTAAAGGATCACTGCATATCCACATCCTAAAAATGTGTGATTTTTCATGTTTTTCTCACACACTTCCACACCATAAGTGAAGTAAAGACTCCTTAAAACTAATCTAACTGAATTCATTAAGTTTCCCCATAAGGGCCACACACACACACACACACACACACACACACACACACACATATATATATAGATATAGATATAGATATAGATATAGATATAGATATAGATATAGATATAGATATAGATATATAGTTTAGGTTAGGACCATGGGGGTAGGCATCCAATAAGCCGCCATGGTCAGCTTACATCTTGAGACACAAAAGTTGAATGAATAGGGAGCTTCAAAATTTGTCTATCCACCCACAGAAAAGAAAACCTAAGCACCACAGAGACATGATTTAAAGGGAGTTGAGCTTAGACCCAGTGCATGCGATATTATTTGGGGCTACCTCACTCATCTAATTCTCGATACTATTAGCTAATTTACCAATAATCTGAAGACTCGAATACTCACGTAGGATGATGGTACTTAGTGGCCAAATCTAGGGCATCCTTCCCTATAGGTGACAGTGCAGGGAGCACTAGATCCTCTACCCATTACCTTGGCCGATTCTTCGGCTGATGGAAGGCATCACCAATTATTTCAAGATGTTAGCCCTAGTACCCATCAAAAGATATCTTCACAAGTCCCCGTTAAAATTTTAGAGTGTGAGGAAGCTTTAGGTCTCTGGTATTTTGAGTATCATGCGAAAAAACAACCAAAACCACTTTTTGATTGATTGATCACATAGAAATAATTTAAAGGAAAATTAACCTCTTCTTTTTTTTGCTTTGTTTTATGTATGTGGTCACCATTTTTTCTTTGATACTTCACCTCTTATAGAACTGAAGATTTTTCCAAAACCATACCTAGTTGACACCATAATGGACCCAATGGGACCTCATTGATCTAGACATATTTTGGACCTCACCCCATTACCGGGAGGCGTTCCGGGTATTTCTCCATTTAGGCATCAAAGATGGAACACTGCCACCCTTATTGGTTCATCCTTTTTTGGGGCATATTTAGTTGGGAACCCCCAGGGGTCACCCAATGCCACACCAATGGAAACCCCAATAGGGTCACCACATACCACTCCTGCCACAACCCCTCGGAGGAAGAGGAGTGCTACCCATTCGGGGAGCCAAGTGAATGCACAGCCGGGTATGTCGTAGACAAACCCCATATCTAATTAGAACATTGTGTCTTCACAGTTTGCAATGGCTCTCAACCCATAGTCATCATTCTTAGCATCATTGAACTTACCCAATCTAACCAAGTTAACAAACAACCCTATTGGACACAACCTAAAATGGCCCCCCATGCCCACAAATCTCCCCTCAAACATTCCAAAGTTCGAAGGGAACCAAGTGCAAGACCCAGGAAATCACATAAAGATTTTCCACCTGTGGTTGTTGTCGAACAACATCATTGAGTATACTATTTGACTACTACTATTTCATCACACCCTAATCAGACCAATTGCAAAATGGTATGTGGAGCAACCTTATGCTACACACAGAACCTTTAGCACCTTTGCTACCGCATTCGTCATGTATTTTCAGTTACCCATCCACCATGATTCCAGGATGGAATTACAAACACATTTTAGAAAGACACCAGCCATCCATATCTCAGACCACCTCCATGAATGGTGGTGACGTCGTAGTTTGTGCAAAGCCAAACTCAATGATCAAGTTCTGCTGGACCTATTCTTGAAAATTCTCATTGCAAATATTTCAAAAGATGTAGTAACCCAAAAACCTACATCCGAAGAGGATGCCATCAGTAAATCCCAACAGCTCGAGATGATTTACACATATTCAGGATAGATTTACAACCTCCTGCCTAACACCCCATGTCTACAAACTTATAAATAATTTCCAGGCGCGTCGAACTCTACAAACGGTTTGATTGGGTCACTAACCAAAAATAACCTAGGCAATAGCAGTCAGTACCGCTGATACATGTATGATCCTAACTAGAACATCCCACAACTCAGCTACCAAAGTCATCATGCACCTTTGCATAATATGACCAATAGGGCGCAGCCATACCATCATCAGCAAGGAGGCCCATACCCTCCTGCTAAGGGGACCCAGTACGTAGCTAGAAATGCTGACAAAAGAGCTCCCCCCCAGCAGCTTTTCACAAATAAGGGACAGGGACCCCAATATTCCCAGTCCCTAGCACAAAACCCGCCCATGCAAAATAATGTGCAGGTGAACTTTGTGCAACCTTCCCAGGCACAATTGCGCCAATCATATAATCAGGAGAATCCTAGCTATCTTCCCAATGCGGCAAGGAAAAAATAAAAAAACAAACAAAAGGGAAATCCCGGATGGGGGGGCATTAATCAACAATGCCCTCTATGATCTTAGGTTGGAGGCAACTCCAACCGAAATTAAAACCAGGAGCCAAATAACTCCCAAGAGCAGAAGAAGAGGGCGAATCTTCAAACCAAGCAATATTTCACAATCTGTGGTGAATATGGTTATTACACTCACCACTATCCCAATATCCCCAAGCTGAAGAAGGTTTAGGGTAACCAAGGACAAGGGGGATTCGCACAGCAAAAAAATGTCATGTAGGAGCCCTTCCCCCACTAAGGGACAGTTAGCACCCAACGACAACAAACAAATCTTAACGATTTCGGAAAAAACAACCAATAAATCTACATGATTGGCGAAGAATTTTTTGTTCAGACATGGAACAGAAATTATGATACCCCACCAGACACCAATTTGTCAAGGGCTAGCACGAGTGCACCAACAACACTGTTGACTATATCGAAGATAGCTATTGAACCTTTTCCAAAGATGGCTAAGGGACCAACTAGGCAAGTAGGAAACCATTCCAAAGCGGCCCATAACTATATCATTGTGAATGATTTAGCCCAATATCCCACCACCATGTGAGCTTTGGAGGTATTACAATCATGCCCCAAGCAAAGGAAAGAATTAATTTCTGTGTTAGGCACCATCGACCCTGCCGACTCACACCTAATGGATTTTGATTTAGATAAAGCTAGCCCTAACCTTCCTTCGATGGTTGCCTTTTGGATACTGGTTTCAGTCAAAAAAATCACCATTCACCACTGTATCATTGATGGGGGTGCATCGACATGCATCATGTCAAATAATTTCTGGCAGAAGTTAGGGTCTCCCAAACTAAAGTCATCAGACATCACACTCAGAGCATACGACGGGCGCCCTTCTACTCCCATCAATCTCTACAAAAATGTCCCAATATACTTCAATGAAAATATGATCCTTATAGACATTAAAGTATTGGATGCTCAAGTGGATTACAATATACTCCTTGGGCAGAGTTATATGTACGCCAAGTCAGCCATAACCTCGTTTGTCTTCCGAACCATGATGTTCCCCCATGAGGATCACATCATTACTATCACCCAATTGAAATACCATGACAAGAGATCCCTAACAAATACTAATGTCATTCTACCCTATGTAGACACATATTTTGAGATGCTAAGATAGTAAAAATAATATGGCCCTGACTAGTTCAAACCATCGTCCATCCTCAGGTCATTTCTAGGAGATCGCCTTGTTATACTAGAATCATCATCTGATATCGTAGAGGCTCTAGTATGCATGATGTGTACATTAAGAACCAAATCCATATAGGAGATAGAGACAAGCAGTAACGATGGCGAGACCTCAGCCACGGAAGCCTCTCTAGCCTACGTCGTCTCCTAAACGCCTTTCCTCTACCCCCCATCTAGTATTGTGTCACAACAAGTCTTGGCCACAGTGATGTTGCCAAACTTATCATTTGAAATTATTGTTTGGTACCTAGTCCCACCTACCACGAAGGGAGTAAAAAAATGTCACCTCTACAAGGTTAATCCCCCTGAGTCCTGAGTATTCCCCATCATTTAAGGAGACTGTCACAACCATCCCATCGAAGGAAATTTCCATCGTAAAACCGATGGTTACGACCAAGAAAACCAGTAAAAAAGGGAAGAAGGTAGAAAAAAAAAACATGCAACGATAATTACAACCTTGCACCATATGCGGCATAGTAAGCCACCCTACCCAAAATTTTCAAGAGATGGATGAGCTAAAACCGATCCTTAGCTCTGTAGTAAATATTGCACCAACAAGTTCTCATAAAAAGGAACCAACCACTAAAAATCAAGGCAAAAAATTGCATACCAACCACGCATGCACTATCTGTGGCCACTATGGGCATTACACCCATCATTGCCCAAACATTCCATGATATAGGTACACCTTACATGCCATCGAGTAATCCTATCATGAGGATCCCTCCATCCAGTCAACTGGAGAGGAATCTCGCGTCATTTTATACCTGCAAGAGGCACAAAATTCACTAGAAAGACTCCCGTTCATATTCCCTCCTCCTATCATACACTTTTCACTGTGCCATGGACGTTACCACTTCATCGAAAAATGCGTATCCCTTGAAATCATCCAAATATGGTATCCATTTGAATGAGCGTATTATGTCAACTTGTGAGCAACACAATTTTCATGTCCGATATGTTCTGGCAACCACACTTTAGAACAATACCATTACATCCCTTGGTTTCGCTTAGCGCTAACTAGTTTACACATGGCCATAGTACGCCTCTCCATTGAAGACAGCTCTGATATGGAATCCATGGATAGCTCGACGATGCAATAGGATGTGACAAGTAGATCCATCCTCTTCCTATCAGCTGAAAAGTGGCTAGACGGGGAACCCATAGACACCCCCAACCACTCTCCATGGAGAAGACCAACATGTGCCTTATGTAACACACACAATCATGTGGTCACCACATGCCACAACCTAGAAGCACTATGTTGTTGGTACTCGATCACGTCACCAAACGAACAGGACAAGAACATCCATGTAAGGATTGTTTGCCTAGTATGTCAGAGAAACCACCATGAGTAGTGTTGTACATATATCCTGTGAGTGCACCCACTAATTGACATGATACATTTATTAGAGACGCACTGTCAGGATATCATCAATCTAGAGCTAACAAACCACGATGGAAGGAAGATTTCCCTTAGGCAGCCTACCCCATTTTCACATCGACACGTCGGGTAGGTTAGAAAGGTGCATCGACCTAGCATGACCCATGTCCAGACTAGGCCGACATGTGAACTATGCAATAGAATTGGCCATGAGGTCAACCAGTGAAAATAAATAAAGCATTTCATGAACAAATTTTTCATGGTCTCCTCCCTCCCTCAAAGGCACCTCTCTAACCACGAAAAATCACACGTTTCTATTGTCAGATCTGCTGACATTTTCACCATACTATGAAATGTGAACACCTCCCCAAGCTTCGAGTGGTGAGGGCAGTGTTAAGTCTACACTCTCCAAAAGAGTTAGACATACCCAAGCCAGAAACTCAGAAATGGCAGTAGAGGACCATCTCCACTATGCCTGATCCTTTCCAAGCGTTCACTTCAGGGACAAAGAGTAGTGTTGGTTCCTAGATGATATACTGAGTTGGCACAGTGGTACCGTGCACCATTTTCACTGGCCATAACCACAAACTTCCAACTCCCGAAAAGTGCCCAGCCTAACGAGGAATCTAGCCTTACTCTCACACAAGCTCCCATGATAGAAATTCCTCCCCTAGCAAACATCGACGACACTATACACCATATATGATTCATATAATCATGTATCAGAACCATGACTCAGGTTGTCTACTCATATGTCATAGGTGTTGAGTTAGCTACAACTACAAGAGTAGTTGTACCAACGACGATGCAAACCCAATCCATATGCACCCTATTGACCACGTTTGGTTCCACTACATTGAAAATGGAATCCTTTTTATGTCTATCTACCAGCTATGTTAGGATTGAACCTCTTCCTCATGGCCTTGTGCAGACTCAATCCCCCTTAGGATCCTTATTTCATTCAGATGAGGACATCCTTGAGGCCATGACGAAGCCAGATTATCCATGGGATGTAATACATCACCGCTCCTTTTTTCTCCCTACAAAAATGTTCAACTCTGACAAGACATGAGAACAAGAGATTTATGCGATTGAATCAAAATATTTCCTCCCATTACGGAAGGTTGATTGGTTCAAGAACCCCATTCTGGTGCCTGATACGTTCGAGGAAGGAAAAATGTCAAACAATTCACCTACCATCAAGGTGAATATCTCTCAAAATCCTGAAAAAATTGAAGAAATATCACTAGGGGAAGCATGTTCACCTTAGGAGATAACCTCTTACACTCACTTCCTACAAGAGTATTGATACATCTTCACGTGGGACTGCTCGAAGATGCCTGGGCTTAGTCCCACTATTGTAGAGCAACATATTGACATTTGGACTGACGTACAACAAATACGCCAGAAACATTGTCAAATGCACGCATCCAAGGTAGAAGCAATAAAACAAGAAATCGACAAGCTTCACAAAGATGGGTTTATTTACCCCATCGCTTACATGCCTCTTAGGTTTCCAACATTGTTCCTGTCATGAAAAAAAGGGCACCATACGCATTTGCACCAATTTTCATGATTTGAATAAAGCATGTCCCAAGGAAAATTATCGTACCCCATTCATTGACTAAGTCATTGATGCTTGTGTAGGTCATGGGGCCCTCTCCTTGATGGATGGATTGTTTGGGTACAATCAAATTCAAATATGCCACAATGACCAGTACAAGACCACGGTCTCTACCCCCATGGGCACATTCGCATACTAGGTAATGCCATTCGGCCTAAAGAATGCTAGAGAAACCTTCTAGAGGGCCATGAATTATATATTTCATGACTTGGCACACCTTATCCTCACCTACTTAGATGACCTCGCTGTTCGATCCAAGAAGCAATTAGACCACCTAAAGGATCTGTGACTAGTATTCCAACGATGTCGGAAATACAACCAATGCTTGAACCCCTTCAAATGTGTATTTTACATCAAAGCATGAAGAATTTTATGATTTATCGTGTCCCAACAAGGAATTAGAGTGGAACCCCTCAAGGTCCAAGCTACCAAAGAGAGACCTCTACCTCGAACCCTCAAGCAACTACAAAGCTTGCAGGGAAAGGCCAAATTTTTGAGACGTTTATTCCTAGATTATGACACTTGCACTGAAGTATTCTTGTGTCTCCTTCATCAGAACACCCCATTCAAATGGGATTACCAAGCCCAACAAGAATTTTTTGTGTTGAAAGACAAATTGTCTTCATCACCGCTAATCAATCTCCTAGTCTACAACAAAAGCTACATCCTGTATCTATCAGCATCCGAGACCTCTTTAGCCAGATTACTAATCCAAGAGGGCCCAAAAAAGAAGGAGCACATAATATTTTACATTAGAAAAACCTTATCAAGTCCTACACTAAGATATGAGCTCGAAGAAAAGACTGCCCTAGTGTTAATTCACGCAGTCTAAGAACTTCACCACTATATTACCTGAAATACCACAATGGTCATCGCAGATATTAACCCCATAAAATATTTACTCATGCGCCACCCAATGAACCACAAATAAGCCCACTAGATAGTCAATCTACAAGAATATGACTTATATTTTCGCTCCCACGGGAGAAAAAACATGCTAATCTTAGCGGAGTTCATTACAGACCTCCCATGTCATACCAAAGGATCACCAGTCAACGATTCAGATCTAGATGAACATCTCTTACTCATAGAAACTGAAATTAGGGGAATTTTGAGATCTAAAATGGGCCTCCTAAGGAAATTGTAAAATAATAGTGGAAAAAATCAAATAAGATTTGATGACATCATCAAATTTTAAAGGGAAAAAATGAAAAAACTACTTTTTAAACTCATATTTTCGACTTATCTCCCAAATTGTTTACTCAAATTTCGAGTGGGAGTACTCGTTGGATGTGAAATTTAATTCCTCATCCAAGGAGTACCCATGTTGCATACTTTCGATGGGTCCTACTACATGAAAAATGAGAAATACATAAAAAATGTGATTGTAATCACGTTTTTTTTATGTATTTCCCATTTTTCATGTAGCAGGGTTCAATAAAGGTATGCAACATGGGTATTCCTTGGATGAGGAATTAAATTTTGCATCCAACGAGTACTCCCACTGGAAATTTGAGTAAAAAGTGTGGGAGATAAGTTGAAAATACGAGTTGAAAAAGTAGTTTTATCATTTTATTATTTTTTAATATTTTTACCCTTTTATTTAAAAAATGGTAAATCATCCCCCATGGTTGACATCATCATCTTGAATCCTATTGGTTGTTATAAAGTTTATTTTTGTTGTACATTTTTCTTAGGAGACCCATTTTAGACTTCAAAATTCCCCTAATGTGACCCATGGTATGGAAATATCCTCCTCTTTTTACAAACCCAAAAGTTCAGACCCCATCTTATTCATGACGACTGTCGGCGCATTATCCACCAGGCCCCTTGATACCTCCTTATGGGACATGTATTATACCGATGGGGCATCAACACCATCTTACGTCGATGACTTACCCACAACCCTTAATGACTGCCACAATGGAGCTTGCGGTGGACACCTCTCCAAAATGGCCACCGCCCAAAAAGTCCTATGATCAGGATATTTTGGGCCCACTTGATTTCGCAATTTTAGTTCAACAGTCAAGATTTACGAGCGATGTCAACGCTTTGCTCACAGGGCAAGAGCCCCTCCTACTCCCCTACACCTTGTCAACGTTGCTAGTCCCTTTTGTAAATGGAGGATCGACTTCATGACTTGCAGCCCAACATCATCGGGAAATCACAAGTACGTTATTTTAAATGTCCATTATTTCACCAAGTGGGTAAAGGTTATGCCCACATAAGACAACATCGCAGAAACAGCTGCATGATTTATGTTTAACCATGTCATTTCCCAGTTTGGTGTACCCAAGGAGTTAGTCTCCAACCATGGGAAACACTTTCAAAATGAAGCTTTCTAGGAGCTATCTCACCATCTTGTTTTCACACAAGTTCGCATCATCATATTACCCCGAATCCAATGGAAAGGTAGAGGTTGTGAACAAAGTACTCAAAACAATCTTAAAATGTATGGTGCATAGCTACAAAACAAACTAGCACCACATTCTTTTCTCCGCACTGTGGGAATACTGTACGGTAGTGAAAACGTCAACAGGGTTTACACCCTTCCACCTGGTGTATGTGGTCGAAGCCGTGATTCCCGTACAACACGAAATCCCGAATTTTCATGCGACCATCAAACTCCTTGATGACACCCAAACTCTAGAGAAGTGCTTAGTAAAACTAGAATTCGTTGACGAAAGTCGACAACAGTTGCTCCAACACAATGAGGCCCATAAGAAGCTGGTAAAAGCATTATTTGATCGCAATATCAACCCTTGTTCATTTAACAAAGGAGAGTTTGTCCTTCGCTACGATGTCTAAAAATAAGCCCTAGGGCCAAGAAAGTTCTAAACATTGTGGAAAGGACCCTATGTCATAAAGCATTGTCTCGTAAAGGGGGCATACATCTTGATAGAGTCAGACGGAACATGCTTGAGCAACCTCGTCGATAGTATTTACCTCAAGAAATTTTACCCATAAGGGCCAAGAGGGCTCAGCCCTAAAGTCAATGTACACACACCCAAACTTTAATTTTTGATCAAAGACTTGTCACAAACAATGCTCTAGTGTCACAAATGGATTTTAGAATCAACCATTACTTTGGGTTTGCTGATGGAGCATCGCGATAGTATCAAAGTTTAGCAGCAGCCGCCTGTCTCATCTATCACCTTGACCGATCACCATTCTTCACCAATGGAGTATGCATCGGTTCAGCAACAAGCAATCAGGTAGAATATGACACTTTCATTGGGCTCATGTGCGATGCCTTTAATCAAGCCATCCACCACTTGCATATCTACCTATAATCCCAATTAGTGTTTTTTCAGTTAAACCAAGCATTTGAGGTACAGGATTCACATCTGTTTATAAATTATTTGCGTGCAAACATATTAAGCCACCAATTTGATCGTATTACATTTAGACATGTGCCCAGAAATCAAAACCAGACAATAGATCACATAGCTAACCATATCCTAATCTGGAGTGCATCTCGGATAAACCATCATACATAAAAACAAAAACCATAAACAATATAGATATCTGTTAGCATAACACATCATCCATAAACATATATCAACAAGGGACACACCATATAGAGCCGCAAAAATATATCTCTCTCATATATATATATATATCAAAAAAATTATGAGTATAAAAGAGGAGTCATGTATCTCACTCATAAGTCAGTGAAAAAATATATATGTTCAAGTCGAAAAAAATAAGGGAAGCATCCTCATAATGGGTGCTTTCCCTGTGTACAAAAAATCCTCTAGGGTTGTGCCCCTATAGGTTGGGCACCTGGACCCACGACTTCTCCTGGTACCAACACTTGGGCAACTGTAAAGACTAAGGCCGCCACCCGGTGCAAAGTTGGTTGATAGCCCCTCTCACGGGCCATCAGTGTTTCCAACCAGACATCATCCAAATCATCCACAAACCAATGGGTAGGCATCCCCTAGGTAAGGCGGTCCACTCGGCCCCACGCCTCCTGAATATTGCGGGTCGTGACCTCTAGAGTAGCCATCTACTCCATCACCTTGCAACATGAGCCTCTGCCACCTCAGCGCAAGCAATTGCCGCAGTGCACTCAGTAGCAGCCGTGCTACTACCCTCCCTAGAGTGGCTAGTGTCGTCACCAGGTGCTCCACTCCAAGGCTACACTGGATCCCCTCTCTCTCCCCCAGCTTGGAGCGGAGCACCTCGAGGCCTCCGGATTGGGTGATGCCTCACCATCCAAACCACAAGATGCCCGACCTCACCAGCATCTGTAAGAGTCACAAAACTATGTCATTCTCATCATAATACATAGATAAATCATAAATACTCTAAATGTAGAATAAAACGTAAAAAACATACCCGATGGCCCCCATGCATATCTCGTAGGAAGACCCATGTTCGGGTCTCCATGGAAGTCCATCCAAGCATACGGGTAAGTGAGGAACATCTAGGGATTGACCTCAAACCAACCCTCTATAGGGGCATTCCAGTAACGCCCCACCTGTCCTCCCCCACAGAGAGGTATCATGAGGACCCCCATCAGGCACTACCATCATAGGCCTTAGAAACACCACTCTCTTGTACATGATGGTAACCAAGATGTTAGCATACGTGAATAACTTAGATCCATCATGGACCTTTGAGAGCTGAGGCAACATCTCGTTGCAGAAGTGACGAGAAAAACCAAAGAATTTCCCATCCTTCAGCCAATGCAGAACACAAATCTGCAAGCTCGATGCTCGATGGGGCGAAGATGACCCTGTCAATTTTACAGTCATAGCCATAGCATACTTCTCGTTCAGGTCAGTCATAGAGGCTATTTGAATACACACCTCCATGAGAGGTGCCCCGCCACAATGGTTAGCTACGAATCGCTGAATATCCACCCTTCCAGGGGGGAATGGATAAGGGAGTGCCTCACCTTGAGGCAGTAGCCTGGTCACAAAATATATATCTGTCTCGAGATGATTAGCCAGATTGCACCCCCGCAACACCATAACCTTGTGCCGCCTCTTCCAAAATCAGATCAGGTAGTGAAAGAGACAATCATGTGATCAGAAGAGGTCATTCTCCAAGAACTTGAGAAGACCCCATCTCTCTAACTACTGGTGTACATTGACATCATGTGCCACAAAGATCTGGAGGTCAGGTCAGTCCCTCTCCCTCCACAACATCCTGTCATCAACATAGGCACACATCAACAACATTAAAGCATTCAAAAATTAAAAACTCTCACAAAAATTTTCCCAAAATCTTTTAGCTTCGTCGCCGCACCTATTTCTAAAATAGGCCCAGATTTCGTGTGCCTATACCTTATAAAAGCATGGAAAATGCGCGCAGAAAGCCATTACAGGTGCGATAATTTCACGCAAAACCCTTAGTTCTACGCGAAGACTTCACACTTGTTCCTTGATCGCCCATGCGGTCAAGTCCAGAAAAGGCTAGGAATCCATACAAACCTGGTTTGTACAGACACCTGCCAAGTCACACTGAAAAAATTAAAATGCAAGACATTATGGGGCCTACCTTGCTCAATAATCGCGAACCCCTGGTACTGAGGCTAACTGCAATGGTAAGAATAGCTCCACAGAAACCTCTGATCTATCCAACTCTCAAACACTTAAATATCACAAATGAGCTAAAATGAGTCATATTGGCCTATATGTTTCCCTTTTTGAATTGTTTGTAGGACCATAACGAGAGCTGAGAGGGCCCAAATATAGAACTGAAAGAAACACAGTGATCAACACCTCATAACACCCAATGGAGGATTTACACATCCACACCTCTGAAAAAAATTTAGTGTCGAAAGATATTCCCTCTCTCATCCTTTGTTCATTCAACACATGTTTTCAATAATATTCGAATGAGAAGATTCTTTCACTTGGGGTATTTTTATTGCAGCAATTGTACAAAACTATCCATCATCCCATGTATTGAAGGTTCTAGAGCAGGTATCATTCTACCCTCAGCATGATAGAGTCTCAGAAAAACTTTGGATATCCTGACATCATTTCTCCATAAGAAATTAACCATAGGTTCCAAACACCTAACCATGTTTATCATCCTCCCACCTTGCACATGATAAACATCCTTGTTGGTCAGTAGAGCCTCCCCCCCATGGCGCCCGTCACTCAAATTAGACCATACATCAAAAAAATCATGACGCCATGGCCATACCACCTCAGTTTGGGAAGCACTTCATGCCCATTCATCCACCATGTATCAAGTCAAGTTTTACCACGCACAACTTCCAACTCCCGAAAAGTTCCTAGCCTAACGAGGAATCTATCCTTACTCTCACGCAAGCTCCCGTGATAGAAATTCCTTCCCCACCAAACGCTGATGACACGATAAACCATATATGATTCATATCATCATGTATCAGAACCATGACTCAGGTTGTCTACTCATCTGTCATAGGTGTTGAGTTATCTGCAACAACAAGAGTAGTTGTACCAACGACGGTGCAAACCCAATCCATATGCACCTTGTCGACCGCGTTCGGTTCCACTACATTGGCAATGGAATCCTTTTTGTGTCTGTCGACCAACTCCATTAGGACTGAACCTCTTCCTCATGGCCTTGCGTAAACTCAATCCCCATTAGGATCCTTATTTCATTCAGATGAGAACATCCTTGAGGCCATGATGAAGCCAGATTATCCATGGGACGCAATACATCACCACTCGTTTTTTCTCCCTAGAAAAATGTTCAGCCCTGACAAGACAGGAGAACAAGAGATTTATGCGATTGAATCAAAATATTTCCTCCTATTACAGAAGGTTGATTGGTTCAAGAACCCCATTCCGGTGCCTAATGCATTCGAGGAAGGAAAATGTCAAGCATTTCACCTACCATCAAGGTGAATATATCTCAAAGTCCTGAAAAAATTGAAGAAATCTCACTAGGGGCAGCGTGTTCACCTTAGGAGATAACCTCTTACACCTACTTACTACAAGAGTAATGATATATCTTTACATGGGACCACTCGTAGATGCCTAGGCTTAGTCCCATTATCGTAGAGCACCATATTGACACCTAGACTGACGTACCACCAATACACCAAAAATAGTGTCAAATGCATGCATCCAAGGCAGAAGCAATAAAACAAGAAATCGACAAGCTTCATAAATCCAAGTTTATATACCCCATCGCTTACATGCCTCTTAGGTTTCCAACCCTGTTCCTGTCATGAAAAAATAGGGTAGCATACGTGATTGCACCAATTTTCACGATTTGAATAAAGCATGTCCCAAGGAAAATTTCCGTACCCCATTCATCGACCAAGTCATCAATGCTTGCACAGGTCATGGGGCCCTCTCCTTGATGGATGGATTGTTTGGGTAAAATCAAATTCAAATCCGCCACAATGACCAGTACAAGACCGCGTTCACTACCCCCTCAGGCACATTCGCATACCAGGTAATGCCATTTGGCCTAAAGAATGCTGGAGCAACCTTCCAGAGGGCCATGAATTATATCTTTCATAACTTGGCACACCTTATCCTCACCTACTTATATGACCTCACTGTTCGATCAAAGAAGCAATCAGACCACCTAGAGGATCTGTGACTGGTATTCCAACCATGTCAGAAATACAACCTATGCTTGAAACCCCTCAAGTGCGTATTCTGCGTCACAACATGAATAATTTTAGGATTTATCATGTACCAACAAGGAATTAGAGTGGAACCCCTCAAGGTCCAAGCTATCAAAGAGAGACCTCTACCTCGAACCCTCAAGCAACTACAAAGCTTGCAGGAAAAGGCCAACTTTTTGAGACATTTCATCCCAGATTATGACACTTACACTGCAGGATTCCTGTGTCTCCTTCATGAAAACACCTCGTTCAAATGGGATGACCAAGCCCAACAAGAATTTGACGCGCTGAAAGACACATTGTCTTCATCACCGTTGATGAATCCCCCAGACTACAACAAATACTACATCCTGTATCTATCAGCATCTGATACCTCTTTAGCCAGAGTACTGATCCAAGAGGGCCCAGACAAGAAGGAGCACATAATATTTTACGTTAGAAAAACCTTATCAGGTCCTACACTAAGATATGAGCCCAAAGAAAAGACTGCGGTAGTGCTAATTCACGCAGTCTAAGGACTTCGCCACTACATTATCTTAAAGACCACAACGGTTGTCACAGATATTAACCCCATAAAATATCTACTCACGCGCCACCTAATGAACCACAAATAAGCCCACTAGATAGTAATTCTACAAGAATATGACTTACAATTTCGCTCCCCCAAGAGAAAAAACATGCTAATCTTAGCAGAGTTCATTATGGACCTCCCACATCATACCAAAGGATCACTAGTCAATGATTCAGATCTAAACAAACATCTCTTCCTCATAGCAACTGATGACCCTTAGTACGGAGATATCCTCCTCTTTTTATGAACCCAAAAGTTCAGACCCGATATTACTTGTGACGAATATCGACACATTATCCACCAGGCCCCTCGATACCTCCATATGGGACATGTATTATACTGATGGGGCATCGACACCATCTTACGTCGATGACTTACCCACAACCCTTAATGACTGCTTCAATGGAGCTTGTGGTGGACACCTCTCCAAAATGGCCACCACCCAAAAGGTCCTATGATCAGGATATTTTTGGCCCACTTTATTTCATGATTTTAGTTCAATAGTCAAGATTTGTGAGCTATGTCAATGCTTTGCTCATAAGGCAAGAGCCCCTCCCGCTCCCCTACACCCTGTCAATGTTCCTGGTCCCTTTTGTAAATGGGGGATCGAATTCATGAATTGTAGCCAAACATCATCGAGAAATCATAAATACATTATTTTAGATGTCCATTATTTCACCAAGTGGGTAACGGCTATGCCCACATAGGACAACAACGCAGAAACCGTTGCATTATTAATGTTTAACCATGTCATTTCCCAATTCGGTGTACCCAAGGAGTTAATCTCCGACCACAGGAAACACTTTGAAAATGAAGTTTTCTAGGAGCTATCTGACCATCTCAGTTTCACACGAGTTCGCATCATCATATTACCCTCAATCCAATGGAAAGGTAGAGGTTGTGAACAAAGTACTCAAAACAATGTTACAAAATATGGTGAATAACTAAAAAACAAACTGGCACCACATGCTTTTCTCCGCCCTGTGGGAATACCATATGGCAGTGGAAACGTCAACAGGGTTCACACCCTTCCACCTGGTGTATGTGGTCGAAGCCGAGATTCACGTAGAATGCGAAATCCCAAATTTACACGCCACGATCAAACTCCTCGATGACAACCAACCTCTAGAGCAGTGCTTAGGCGATCGCTCCAACACAACAACGCCCATAAGAAGTTGGTGAAAGCATTTTTTGATCGCAATATCAACCCTTTTTCATTTACTGAAGGAGAGTTCGTCCTCTGCTATGATGTCTCAAAATAAGCCCTAAGGCCAAGAAAGTTCTAAAAATTGTGGAAAAGACCCTACGTCATAAAGCATTGTCTCCTCAAGGGGGCATACATCTTGATAGAGCTAGACAGAACATGCCCAAGCAACCTCGTCGATGGTCTTTACCTCAAGAAATTTTACCCATAAGGGCCAAGAGGGCTCAACCCTAAAGTCAACGTACACACACCCAAACTTTAATTTTTGATCAAACACTTGTCACAAAATATGCTCTAGTGTCACAAATGGATTTTAAAATCAACCATTACCTTGGTTTCACTGATGGAGCATCGTGATGGTCTCAAAGTTTAGTATTAGTTGCCTGGCTCATCTATCACCTTGACCGATCACCATTCTTCACCAATAGAGTATGCATCGGTTCAGTAACAAAAAATCAGGTATAATATGACACTGTCATTGGGCTCATGTGCGACACCTTTAATCAAGGCATTCGCCACTTGCATATCTACCTATATTCCCAATTAATGGCTTCGCAGTTAAACCAAGCATTTCAGGTACAGGATTCACATCTGTTTATAAATTATTTGCATGCAAAAATATTAAGCCGCCAATTCGATCGCATTACATTTACATGTGCCCAGAAATCAAAACCAGACAACAAATCACATAGCTAACCATATCCTAAACTGGAATGCATCTTGGATAAACCATCATACATAAAAACAGAAAAAACAAAAAATATAGATATCCATCAGCATAACACATCATCCATAAACAGATATCAACAAGGGACACACCATATAGAGCTACAAAAATATATTTGTCTCATATATATATATATCAAAAAATGTATGAGTACAAAAGAGGAGTCAAGTATCTGAATCATAAGTCAGCGAAACAATATATATGTTCAAGTTGAAAAAAACAAGGGAAGCATCCTCATAATGGGTGCTTTCCCTGTGTAGAAAAAAATCCTCTAGGGTTGTGACCCTCTAGGTTGGGCACCTAGACCCATGGCTTCTCCTGGTACCAACACTAGGGCAACTGTTAAGACTGAGGCTGCTGCCCGACGCGAAGTTGGTTGATATCCCTTCTCACGGGCCATCAGCGTCTCCAACTAGATGTCATCCAGATCATCCACAAACCAATGGGTAGGCATCCCCTGGGTAAGGTGGTCCACTTGGACCCACGCCTCCTTAATATCGCGAGCCCTGACCTCTAGAGCAACCATCTGCTCCATCACCTTTGCAACACGAGCCTCTGCCACCTCAGTGCAAGCAATCGCCACAGTGAACTCTGCAACAGCCATGCTGCTACCCTCCCCAAAGTTGCTAGTCTCGCCACCAGGTGCTCCACCCCGAGGCTGCGCCGGATCCCCTTCCTCTCCCCTAGCTTAGAGAGAACCACCTCAAGGCCTCCGGATCGGATGATTCCCCACCATCCAAACCACAAGATTCCTAACCTCGCCAACATTTGCAAGAGTAAAAAAACTATGAAATTCTCATCTTAATACATAGATAAATCATAAATACTCAAGTAAATGCAGAATAAAATGTAAAAAACATACCCGATGGCGCCCATGCATATCCCGTAGGAATACCCATGTCTGGGTCTCCATGGAAGTCCATCCTAGCATATGGGTAAGGGAGGAACATCTAAGGATTGGCCTCAAACCAACCCTCTATAGTGGCATTCCAGTAATGCCCCACTCGTCCTCCCCCACCGAGAGGTATCACTAGGGCCCACCTCCTCATTCGAGGCTCACGAGGACCCCCTTCAGGCACTGCCACCATAGGCCTCAGCAACACCACTTTCTTGTACACGATGCTACACAGGATGTTAGCATACATGAATAGCTTAGATCCATCATGGACCTTTGAGAGCTGAGCCAACATCTCATCGTAGAAGTGACGGGAAAAATCAAAGAAGTTCCTGGCCCTCAGCCAGCACAGAACACAAATCTATAGGCACAATTCCTGATTAGGCGAAGATGACCCCGTCAATCGCACAATCACCGCCAAAGCATACTGCTTGTCCAGATCAGTCATAGAGGCTATTTGAATACACACCTCCATGAGAGGCACCCCGCCATAATCGTTAGCCACGAATCACTGAATATACACCCTCCCAGGGGGAACGGATAAGGGAGTGCCTCGCCCTGAGGTAGTAGCCCAGTCAAAAAATATATATCCATCTCAAGACAGTTAGCCAGATCGCACCCTTGCAACACCATAAACTTGCGTCGCCTGTTCCAAAATCGGATCAGGTAGCGCAAGAGACAATCATGTGATCACAAGAGGTCATTCTCTAAGAACTTGAGAAGACCCCATCTCTCCAATTGCTAGCGTACATTGACATCATGTGCCACAACGATCCGGAGGTATGTCCAGTCCCTCTCCCTCCACAACATCCTGTCATCAACATAGGCACACATCAACAACATAAAAGAATTCAAAAATTAAAAACTCTCACAAAAATTTTCCCAAAATCTTTTAGCTTCGTCGCCATGCCTGTTTCTAAAATAGGCACACCTTTTGTGTGCCTGTACCTTGTACAAGCATGGAAAATGAGTGCAGAAATCCATTACAAGTACGATAATTTCATGCAAAACCCTTAGTTCTACGCGAAGACTTCACGCTTGTTCCTTGATCGCCCATGCAGTCAAGGCAGGAAAAGGCTAGGAATCTGTACAAAACTAGTTTGTATAGACACCTGTCCAATCACACTTAAAAATTAAAATGAAGGATGTTATGGGGCCTACCTGGCTCAATAATCACAAATCTCCGGTACTTAGGCTGATTGCAACGGTAAGAACAGCTCCGCAAAAGCCTCTGATCTATCCAACTCTCAAACACTCAAATATTGCAAATGAGCTTAAATGAGTCATATTGGCCTATATGTTGCCCTTTTTGAATTTTTTGTAGGAGCATAACGAGAGCTGAGGGGGCCCAACTGCAGAACCGAAAGCAACACAATGATCAACACCTCATAACGCCCAATGGAGGCTTGACACATTCACACCTCCAAAAAATAAATTTTCAGTGTCGACAGGTATGCCCTCTCTCATCCTTTGTTCATTCAACACATGATTTCAATAATATTTGAATGAGAATATGCTTTCAATTGGGGTATTTTTATTGCAAGAATTGTACAAAACCATCCAGCATCCCATGTATTGAAGGTTCCAGAGCAGGTATCATTCTACCCTTAGCATGATAGAGTCTCAGAAAAACTCTGGATATCCCGACATCATTTCTCCATAAGAAATTAACCATAGGTTCCAAACACCTGACCATGTTTATCATCCTCCCACCTTGCACATAATAAACATCCTTGTTGGTCAGTAGAGCCTCCCCCCCCATGGTGCCCATCACTCAAATTAGACCATACATCAGAAAAAGCAGATCGAATACGCACCACCATGTCTCACATTTGACCTACCATCCCTCCATCAGCATAGCCCATTTGTGATATTTTCCATCTGCTTCATCACCCCACATAAGATACCAACCAATGGGTCCCCCACCCTCAGCAAAAATACCCTCCTCACATCATCAATGAGAGAACATTTTCATGTTTTAGGCCACCCGTATCTATGTTTTGTACAATCCAATCCCATTTTTTCATTCTTTTGATAAGTGTACAAAGATTGCAAACAACTAACAAAGTCCCCCACTCATCCATCCAGTTTTCTCCCATGGCAGCAGTCCCTAGTCACCCTTGGTTAGAATATCACACCATTCACGCAAAGCCACCATGACATTCATAACCAACATATACCCAACCTGGAAATCCTACCGACTCTGGGGATTTCCTCATTAGACATAGTTATGACTGCCGCCAAGCTGCTTTTTTATACTCCAACCTTGGGCTACTAAATTCCAATCATCAGTTTTTAGTCACCCCATTCCATCATGCCTATGTTAAACCTATCAAATCCGAGAACCTGGTCCCTTACATCAGTAGCTATCTTGTTCGGTTAAGGCTTCCTTTTTGTCAACTCCAACACCCATTCTCCAAAAAGGAAGCAGTACCTTGGATGGCACTGTGAGAATCATTATTTCCCACATATGTTATTGATCCTCCTGACATTCGACCATGACAAAAGCTTTCATGTCAAGATGGCATCGTATTTTACAACCATTGCACTTTGCTCAAATTCGTCGAAGACCTGTGCCATTATAAGCATCACTTTCATCAATGCTTACACAAGAAGGTCCCAGTCATACACCCATGTGTACAATGAGTAGATCACTACCATACTAGTGACATAGACATAACCTCTATCTGTTAGATAGATTTTTTTAGCTATTCAAATCATCACAAGCATCGGACATGCCCGCCTCGTGGAAAAATTGTATTTATTGTATCATACTATTTCTTGCAGGGTTCCCACAGAGCATGGCCACTCTTCAAACCGTTGTAAGAAACTTCCAACTTTTAGTTGTACGTGGGTCTCTCTCTCTCTCCACACAGTACATAGAAAAATAAACTATAATTTATTTCGGCTATATAGATCTTCCTAGACCTCACACATTAGGGGGCAACTATTATCACTAGAAAATTGGAAAATAAAATATGACATTATTAAATGTTAGGCAGAAGGATTTACAAGGTTGAGTCACATTAGAGGATCTAATTTTTTTTTTAAATCCCTAAGGTCAAGAGGAAAAATAAAATTGCGCACCAAGTACTTAGGCAAAATGCACCTTTTCGCGCATTTTTCTTCAATAAGCGTGCCTTTGCATGGCTTTCCCTTGAAAAGCCACGCGGTCCTGGGAGTGGTGGAAGTCACTTTCTGGGACCACTTAGCACACTCCAAGAAATTATCCCACACTTGAGGCCGCCCAAGGACAGCTGCCTAAGCCACCTTGGGACCTCAAGGGAGCACACAAAGGAATCAAGTGGCACACAATGGAATCAACCGTCTCTTGGGTCACCATCCATGAATGTACCAAGAGAGGGAAGGAGAATTTGAATTCATCTATAAAATACCACCAAGAGATGAGAAAAGGGAGATCACATTGTAATGTTGGCCAAATTTCCCATGAGAAATCCAGCAGTGTGCAATCAAGAGTAGAAGTAGAGAGGGGATTCGGTTTTTGGCCATCCAACAACTTCAATCCTTTGGAGTAGAGAGAGAGACCTTGCACTAGTAGCTAGAAGGTAAAAACATCCTTGTATCGGGTCTTAGAACTCCATAGTTCTAAGGGCCCTTTGGAAAGAGTGTAAACGTAGTACCTTTTTTCCTAACATCAAGCAATAAGAGGGAACCTTGATTCCACCATTAGTATTATTTTTTTGTTTGACTCTTTATGAGCTTTCATGTTTATGTTTAGTTTAGTTTTGTTTTCTCTCTATATATTCATACTATATCATGATTTGGTGTGTTCAATGTTTCATAGCATGTTCACTAACCTCCTAACTCTTTTGTTTTTCTACTTGTGACCAAGGCTTAGAGGCAGCAAGCACTCCTCCTAAGCAATTGTGGATTGGTACACTTATGCACCAAAACCACAACCACACTTAACATTCCATTATTGGAAATAATGTTTTACCATTTTAATGGTGTATCTTGGGACTTTCACTTCATAATTCGAATCTCTTGGAGCCGACACACTTTCATGCATATGTCATGAATGATTGTAAGACTATTCTTTCATTTTTTATGGTGTATGTTTGTGCTTGTACATACATATTAAAATGAACTATTTTGTTGGCTTCAATATGTTTCTTTGAATTGGGTGTCCTTGTTTTCACGATCATTATTTTTCTGTGAACTATTTCGCAAGATAATTAGTGAATCTTTCAAATATATGAGTGTGCCTTTGTTTATAAAATGTTATTATTGTTCTCTTAAATACTCACTTTCTCTTCCCTTCCATGAAAGAACCATTATACACTTTGAAATTGAATACATCAAAAGGCTAACCTACTTGTTTATCTCAAAAGTATATGCATTTTCTCTCGTGTCATTTATTGTAGTTAAGGAAAATCATTAAGGATATGGCAGTGATGAGCCTATTCCCTAGATGAGGGTAGTAATCGAAATGGTGTGAGTTCTATTTGGGACATCATATCATAGATACCCCCATATTGTTGGCAACATATAGTACCATCAGCAGTCCCCACATCTATCCATATATGTTTTTCTCTCTAACACTCTCTCTTCCATTCATTTTCCATCCTCTCTCTCTCTCCCTCCCCCCCCACCCCCTTTCCTCTATTTATCTATCCCTACTTCCCTCAATCTATCCATGATTCAAAAAAACCTCCTCCTCTCTCTCCAGATTTGTCTCTATCTCCCTCCCTCCCCCTCTGTCATTCTCATCCCCCCTACATGATCAATCTATTTGTCACTCTTCCTCTCTCTTCCTCCTCCACTCTCTCCCCCTCTAGCAGTCTTATCAGTCCTAGGAATATAATATATATTAGGTATCTTATCATTAAGATTATTAGTATTAAGAATATTAGACCATATCCCTCTTCTCTCTCTCTCTCTCTCTCTCTCTCTAGGATCTTTTGATAATGGTAAGACCCTTTTACGTTGCACTTATGGAAGACTCTGTAATCTCAAGGATATAATGAATTTTATAATTAAAAATAAAATAAAATTATATAATTAAGATTATGAATTTCGGAAAAATAGTTGTGCACAAGAACAAACTATTCTTTGACATATTTTTATAGAAATATTCGATCATTTATATACTCAAAGGTTGCATCAATGAAATCATACGCATTATATTTAGGTTATTTTTTAGGATTCAATTATTATGCTTATGTGTAGTATTATATGAGAATATTATTGAAAAATCATACATATAGAATATAGGTGAATATTCGTTATAAAAATTGTAGCTTACTATTAAAAATAGTAAATTTTTTGGGGATGTTATCAAATTAATCATATATATGTAAAAAATAGTTAAATTTGTAATAATACTGGTGAATATTTTTTAGACAGTGTCTAAAAAATAGCCAATTAGAAAGAAAATTCCCCTTAAAATTTCCCAATTTATATTTTGCATAAAAAATAATGTTGCAATTTTATGAAAATTCACATAGACACGATTTCTTCTAGTATAGATCCATTTTAACCATGGTTCTAGAAAGCGTCTAGAGAGAAAATTTCTTGATGTGTAAACCTCTTTTAGAGTGAAAATTTGAAAATAATTTACCCATCAAGAAATTTTATCCCTCTTGATGTTTGAAAAATCCATGGTTATGATGGATCTATAGTGGTTTTATCTCTATAGACACACACGCACACACCATGTGTAATTTTTGTTGTTTAAATCACATTTTTGAATGCATAAATAGATTTAATGCCTTGAAAATCCCTTGAAGCACTCTCATTATATTTAAGGTCATTTTTAAGGATTTAATTATTATTCTTATGCATAGTATTATATGCCACTGTTATGTTTCGAAAAATCATACATATATACTATATGTGAATATTCATTAAAAAATGTAACACCCCCTACCACAGAAGCTTTTGTAAAAATTAATATATTTACAAGTGAATATATTGGAAATTTAGTGAACTAGTTAAATAAAAGGTTCTTGATAACCATAGATATAGGGTAACATCGATTCAACGTGTATAAAAACATGGTTAACGATAAGAAACCATAAAGAGAAACCCTAATATTATTCAGTTATTATGTTAAAATAACTCCTAAGATCACTTAATAAATTTTTGTCGTCTGATTATCTTCTTGACGTATTATATTTAATAACTTGTTGAAATATAATTATCCTCTTGATGTCTTATAGTTAGAATCAAGATTTTTTTAGAAGATAAATGAATTCTTGATAAAAATGTATTCATTCTTGCCATGGATCTATGCTCGAGGATAAACAAAAACAAAATATGTGGTTATTATTTTAAAAAATAAAAATAAATCCTTGTGTTGTAGAGAGAGCAACAGATAAATTTCCATCTTGTTAGGTCCCTATAATTCATCAGATTGGTAAGACCAAATAAACAAGGGTACCATCAAACCAACTTTGGAGTCCGAGGAGCTAGCCTTCCTAGACTCAGAGAGGGCTCTCTCTATATTTGTATAAAAGATATAACTTGATTGATTTAGGATGTTTATTTTAGGCTAGTTAAAATGATAGATATTGTTTCTTTTGTTTTGTTTGGTTGGGTTGCTTGTTAAGAAGAACATATAGAGAAAGAGAAATTCAAACCATTGGGCTATGGGGTATGTGAAAGGTTTGAAGAGTATAATAACAAATCAAGGGTGTTTCATAGGGAAAGTTAAAAAAGCCATATGGATCTTAATAGGTTATGTGAGTGTGAGATGAACATTAAGTTGTGAGTTTAGTCGCTTTAAAGGAAAATTAAGAATCCTTTAACATGTACTAGAACAAGAAGAGTCTTTAATATTACTATTTTTAAGAAATAAATAAAGGACGGGGCATACCATAAACTTCTTTAGCCAATTTGCCAAGTACACTTTAAGACAACAATCCAACAAACCCTAGAGAGTAGGGAACTCCTAAACTCTCTAGTTACTCACTTTCAGACAAAGAAAACATTTAAGATAACATTTCAGTAATGATTAAAGAGAAGGGAACTCATAAATTCTTCAATCAGACTTTAAAATACCTTCAAAGTGACTATTCAAGATAGACCAAAGGATAGGGCAAACCATAAACTTCTTTAGCCTAAACCCTAATAAGCAAACTTCAAACAAAACCTTGAGAACAACTTTTTAAGCAGAACCAAAGGACAGGGAAAACCATAAACTTATTTAGCCAAACTCTACTGAGTTAATCTCAAGAAAACAAACTAGATGGAAATGGAGAGCAGAGAACTCCTAAGTTCTCCAATCAAACATAGTAGAGGAAAACATTTAAACAACATAAAGCAGACAGAATTAAGGTGCCTCTAACAGCATATCTTAACCTAAATTTTATGCTCTGTTATAAGAGAAAGGATGAACAATATGAAAACAGAAGGAGACAAGTATAAGATTAGAATAAAATCACCATTTAACAAAGTTCATGAATCCTTTGAATGTGCTTGTTCCATTGACATTCAGTCCAAAACAGTTACAAAGCCCCAAAGCCAAACTCGTTACAACTCAAAGTCTATGACGTACTCAGTTCAACAATCAACCAAAAAAAATTATGAAACATACATGCAATATTTATCCACAAAATCAGGAGGTGAACCCTAGCTATGGTTTCAGATGTCATTTATTACATAGTTAATGCATTTTGACTTTTGAGACCATGCAAGGCCCAAGGCACAATATCTAAGACTCAGTCATTGTAATAATAACCCCTAACATAACTTCTAAGCTAACGTTGGAAAATGTTTGACTTTAAGGCTTCTAAATAACTTTTGCAAAACCTTCTCGTAAGGGTGCATCTCCAAGGTACAGGTGCACAGCGCCAAGGCAAAAAAAATGGTCTATATTGCAACCAACTTTTGGAGGCCTTCCTGGTCTCGAAATGAGCTCCATGATAGCTCATTGGAAAGGTCTCTATGTCTATTTTCCATATCTTCTTTCACATTCCAAAATGGCTCCCATCTGCCCTGTCAAAAATCACCTCTCCCAAGACTGATAAACGTGCAACGCCAATGCCAAAAAGAGGGCAGAAAGGTGATTTTTTGGTAGTTTTTGGACTTTTTGAGCGACCAAGTTTCCTCCAAATATTCTGAAACTTTCTGAGGTTGATGTACTTTCCATTAGGAACATTAATATGGATACCTTTTTCCATTTATATGGCCCAAAAAAGAGCGCAACAACAGTGGCATTGTGCTTTTGGCCAATTTTCTGCATGTCAAATTGTCAAAAATTCAAAATGTGCACAAAAGTGCCGAAATTGGAATTTAGCTTGTTGATTAAGATTTAGAGGCTAGGAGGGACACATCAGCAAAGATATTGATCTTCTCTTTATCCTTTGCCTCGATCAAAGCCTGAATCTTTGTATGGGCACGTTTGAGCTTGGCCCTTACAATCCTGTTTCTCATGGCATAATCTCTTGCCATCTTCCTTTGATTGTCAGTGTCTCTCTTTGCCTTTTGTATTTGACCCTCTAGATGCAAATTTTCCATCTCTAGCCAAGACTCTCTGTTAGGACCTCATAATGTATCATTTTTACTACATATTTTTGCCACCTCTTTACTCTTTCTAGTCCATATCTAAAACTTACATTATCATTCCCATTCATTTTTCCCAAAGGTATGCAAAGTTCTTCTCTTTACTCTATGTTTAATTTGTTTTGAATATAATTCCACATTAATTTTATATTTAATCATTAATTGAAGATATACAGTCGCTGAGATATCGCAGATAATCTATGATAAGGAACGCATTGCTGAAACAACCAATCCTGTTGTTGAAACAGTCAATTCCGTTGCTGAAACAATCAACGAGCACGCAAATCCCGTTGTTGAAACTACTAGTGATTTGTGATTTTGAAAGTGTATTTCAAGAATGATGACAACAAGACGAAGACAAGCAAGGAAAGTTGTTACACGGATTGTTCTAAAGCCAATATTTTTGTATCTATTGTAACAACATTTTGCTATGGAAGAACAAAAAGACCCTGTTTTAAAATAAAAGATCAGATTTGGATAAAAATAGGATTTTTCTGATGTAACTGTAATAGCTGTTTCCTCTTTAAAAAGAGGAGACATCATCATTAGAAGAGAGTTAGAGATTGCGGGAGGTACATTTTTCTGAGCAGAAAGGAGCAAGGCTCTATTGTAATGTATCATGTTTTGACAGATGAATAAAGGTTTCTTTTGAGCACTTCAATTTAACTTCTTTCCCCGGGGAATCTTATGAGAAGGAAAGGTCCCACCTTCATCACAAGATTCACCCAATTTCTCCTGTAGCCTGTTAAATCTTTACGTTATTCGCACCTTAATTATATATTATTTGCTGAAGGTTATTTATGCAACCCTGTGTTTCTTACTAAAACTCTGTTTTCTCTGTTTACTGCATTAGTTATGTACTGTTCATTGTGGAGAAGCTGTGAGTTATTTTATTTCCAGTCATTTTTTTGTGGAATGAATGTGTGACAATTTGATATCAGGAAACAGGTGCTGAAGATTCCTGCTTGGAGGAATAGGGTCCTGTTCTCCATTATGGTTGATTGATCTTCTTTCCTGCAGAGTGATTTCATTTTATTATCTTTCCTAAGGTTCTTTCAGTAAAAGTCTGCGATAGAAAGATTGTTTCTACTGTAACACAAGCAGACTTCAACTTTGTTAAAGTAAGGTGTGACAGTGTGATTAATATAACTTGTATTATTAATACTACAACATTTATTTTCTTTGGAATTGAGCATATATAGTGTGTGATTGCCTTTGGAATAAATAGACCTTCCTGGGTTGACAATTTATGAGGCACTTGAATTGTTAAAACCATTAAAGCAGCCAACACTCTCTATCCTCGCTAATCTCCATGGCAAGTAGTTCACTTGGAGTGAGCTACTCTGCTAATTCTGCCTCTTTCTCCCTTTCCCGGGCTAAGGCCCTCTTCAGCTCATGGTCTTCGGTCTCTGTCTAGGAAGATGATCTTCCTCATCATCACTGTCATCAAAACTACCCAAGGTCTCATCTAGCAAATGCTTGGCCCTTCCTACCTCTCTTTGAGCTCTAATTGCCTCGACCTCACTGATGCTCTATTTTGTCTCTAGCTGCTTATTCTCTAACTTGAGAAAGTTAATCACATTCTTTGCTCTACCAAGATTAGCTTGAATTTCACTAATCTTGACATCCTTGCTTTTGATCAACATATTAATGATCATGACCTCATCCTCATCATCAAGGTCAATCAACAAAAACTCCTGCTCAGTTTTATGTTTGTCCTCCTCCTCAACAATGATATGCTCTGTAACCTTTTCCATGCCCTTATCAACCTATTTTTCTGATGAATAAGGCATGGCCCCTTTCACATCAAGTGAAGAAAACACATGCATGTGGCCTCTCTGATATGTCAAAGGAAATGGATCAATGTCAATTATTTTAGTGCCAGTTCTTTCAATGCTCCTTTCACTACTTGATGATTTGGCATCATGATATGAGGGTGAAGGGTTGTGTAAAGGTGATGGGGTAGGATCAATATGAGGTGACTGAATGTGAGTGTATGGTGATGTATGAATAGCGGGATGTGATGGATAGGTGAATATGGGAGGATGAAAAGATGAATGAATATCCTACTAATGATGGCCAGGTGGAGTAGTGAAAACCTCATTGGAAATGAAGGCATCCCATGAGATGTTTTTCTACTGAAGTTGATGCATGACCACCATCTTGATGAGTGAATGATGAAAAAGGCTCTGCGTTTTCTGATTGTAGTCTCTCTTTTGCACTATATAAGTCATATTGTCAATGCTATGGAAAATATAATAAGGTAAATGCATCATTCTAACTCTAATGAAATGCATAAGAAGATGGATATGATATGAGTAGAGGTGGGAAAACCTTCCCTCACAAGTGGAATACTTCATTATTATCCTCATCATGGATGCATATCTATCAAGAATATGAGAAAAAGGGAAGATGGACTTGTTGTGATATTTTTACCTAGGTTTGAGGTATGGTTCATAATAGCTCATGTCCAAGTTTTCTTATTTAAACCACCTCTCTCCTATATTAGGTATCCCTGTAGTAGTTTCAATGGAATTGGTGGACATCTCAAACGTAACTCCAACAAGATTGACCTGCTTGTCATGTAGATTGATGATGAATAGTCTTGTTAGCTCCGGATGATTTTGGACTTGCTACACTCTCTCATAAAACTCAAAGTAGCCCACATGTTTAAAACAAGATACAGTGAGATGAGAGGACATGAGTTCCCTTGTATTGATGGATTCAAACCTGTTTATCTTCCCTCCCTTATGATCATGTCTCCTTGGAATTTGTACCTCAACACCACTATCTTCTCCCTCAAACATTTTAAACTCTGTTTTGGAAACCCTAGGGTGGAAGTGAAATGAAATGAGGGGAAGAGAATGAAATAACAACTTAAACAAATGAAGAGAACGAGTGAAGGGGAAAACTAGATGAATGTAAACCCTAAATCAATGCAATTACCCTTTCTAGGACTAATATTTTGGTTAGGAAGATGAAACAAGGGTAAAACAGTGATCTCAAGCTAAACTCAGGGTTTCCTTTAGGGTTTCATTTCGATTCAATTAAGAGTGGTCAAATAGCTTCAAAGAAAGGTTCATGTCATGTACTTACCACTCAAGAGTGCTTGGAGGAATTTGGAAATAATTTAGAGAATATTTGATGTGATTTGAGTGGCCCCAACCCTTAGCAAGCTCCTCTGTCTAGGCGCGCAGCGCCAACCCAAGCACGCAGCGCAAAGATCTAAGCGCATAGCGCAACTTAGGTAACTTTCACGGGGTCGTTTCTAGCAAGGGTGCAACGCCTTCAGAAAATGTGTTGAGGAAATCGGGCAAGGGTGCAGCACCAACTCCAAGGTGTGCAGTGCGAGTGCAAACGCGCAGTGCCAAGAAATTTGGCCCAAATTCACTCAAAAAACCTGAAATTTTTCCTTTTCTGAATGCTTCTAATATTTTGAAAGGCAACAATGATTCTCTTGAAGTGTTAAATGACCTTTATAGGTTTTTGGTTTTAATTTTAACTTGAAAAACCCACTTTATAATGTTTGAAGTCTTTTTCCTTTGTCATTGATACTCTTTGACACTTTTTTCTTTGTAGGATTCTGAAGTCTTTGAGTTGGCTTTTCTTTTGATCATTGAGGCTTGACATGTTCACTATGACAAATTTAGGATTTAATTATTACACCTAGTAGTATCTTCAAAATCTTCTGTAGTTTCCACCATAAAAATCATCTCAACTTTTCCACCTTCTCTGGCCACCTTTTTCAAATCTCTAAGTGCCTCCAGTTCTTTACAACAATCATCAGTGTTGTCTTCTAATTTCTCTATAGCCCTTTCAAGTTCATTCATTTATGTCCAGTTCACCTTACCTTTTTTTCCATATTCCATCTATTTTCTGATAGAATTTCTTCATGTTTGGCCTTGTGTGCTTCCTCTATGTCATTTTCCTGCAATTAATCACTACTTTGGCACTCAAATGGACTATCAAGTTTATAGCCCTTGTCATCTACAAGACCAAATTTTTTTCCCTTTCCCTTGCTATATATTGTTTTCATTCAGGAGTAGACAATGTACATCATCAGCACTTTTTGCTGATAAATCTTCCAACACCTCTACAGAAGTGCCAAAATTTGTCTATTTTACTCACTTGCAAGTTCTGAACTGAGAAGATAATCCTCTTTGGAAATTTTTAGGTCCTTCTTGAAAAACCATGTATTGACATTCTATTACATTTGAGCCAGATTCTAGCAAAGGAAAAGCAGTTCCTGAAACATCCAAGGATTTTGGGGGCCAGAAGAATGCTTGTTATAATCAATCGTTCTCATATGTGTGCTAACATTATTGGAATGAAAGGATGACCTTGAAGAATGCAAAACCCCAATGACCAAATGGAAGTTCTTTTTGACTTGATTTCTAAATGAAATTTGACTTAGAAACTTTCAAGTGAAAAGAGCATTTCCAGAAGTGCTATTGTGCTCAAGGGGACATGGGAATGTGTTAGCAACAAGAATTCTTAGAAAACAGGGGAAAATGGGGGAAATGAGGTTTTAGGTAGGAAAGAAGGATGAAAATGAGAGGTATAAGCCCATAATGAGTCTTTTAAGAGCAACAGGGTGACTTCGAGATGGAAAATTGATAGATAGGGAAAAGGTTTTATTAAGATAATGAAGGTAGTGAGATTTCTGAAACTAAAGATATTCAAGGAATATTGTTTTCATAAATCTATAACCATGCTATAGTCATCTAAAGATAGTGCAAAATACTAATGACTAGCAGTGGCTCCACTTGGGGAGGGAAACTCCTTTAGGAGGTGTCAAGAACCTCAGAGTTCAAATCTCTGGATTTTGAAGATTAGTGCCTTGATTGTACTTGGCAGATCTACTCCTTCTTCAATTATTGATTTGTAGTCGTTCTTTGAAGCCGTGACCTTAAAATGTAAAAAAATGTTTGCTTCAATATCAACTCTACCTACCCATCATACTTTTCCTAGCATTTTTTCTTCATTTGGGTGCATTTGGACCAACACACCCTTGACATCATTTTTTCTTTTGAAAGCATAAAAACTATCTATTTCTACCATTATAACATCCAAAGCCTTAGATTATACTAATGAGCTCTTTTATTCTCTACCTAATCTACTTATTTGTCAAGATTAAACAGTTTGACAGATTTTCATTCTCTACTCTACCAACATAAAATTTAAAACATGACCAAATCAAGGTTAAGCAGTTTGATTTGTCATGAGCTGTGGCATTTCAGACAAGCTACACATAGATTTTATTTTTGTACAAAGTAAAAAAAAAAATGAGGGCTATAATTTGGAATTTGTCATTCATCCCTCTCTTTTCTCTTTGGTTCGGATTTGAGCTTTGGGAACCAATATCTTTTCCTAACCTAATATACTGATAAGCCAAGTTTAAATAGTTTGGAAAATATTCATTTCTAGCTTATCAGTAATCAATTTAAATTTTTTCAACCATGATTAAGTTGTATGGCTAAACAATGTTTCATAAAAAAGTAGTGGCATTTGGACTTGCACACTTTCAGAAATATTATTTTTTGGTATGGGGCTTTATCTTTTCTTTGATCTGCCCTATTTTCTCCTTTTTTTGTTCTTTTTCTTTCTTGTAGTCAAAATAATCTGAAATTGAAACTGGAAAGATGCTCATAGTACTGAGCTTATTTTCACCTATCTATCCTAATCTAACTTATATATGATATATACATTAGGTGAACTCTCTTTTCCAATACATCCAATCAAGTAAGTGACTACATGATTGATTTTCATTCAGCCCTTTAGGTATGTTGAAAAAACAAAAATTCCACTCCCATCTCACTTACTTTTGAACAACAGTGCTCAAGATCTTATTTACGCTTTGCAACAAACCATTCCTGGCATATTTTACTCCCTTTTCAAATATTTCTAAGAAAAAACAAAAGGATATTTGAATAATATCTAGCCTAGAGGATTTGATAAATAAAATTTATCTAGGATTACTCCTTCCTCCACTTGGCTAAGCTTGGGATCCTTTTGAGAAATAATATTTACCCCTTCTTCCTGATCATCTGACTTGGTAGCCTTACAGTGTACTGCTATGTGGTCTTTAAGTAAACCTGATATGCTCTAATTACTAGGACTGAATTCTTTCTGAAAGCCATCATTCTGATGAGTAGGAGCATTCTCTATTAATAGGTCTTCTTGAGAGGGTAGCATAACATCAGTATCAATCTATTCTTTTTTTTCTTCATGAGGCAAGGTTGTGATACACAAATCAGTAGTAGAACATATAGAATCATTTTCAGAGGCTCTCTATATGCTCAAATCTTTATTGATTTCATCTTCTGTTAAAGGAGGGGGCATTCTCTGTTTTCTTTGGATAGAACCACAGTTGTTTTCTTCCTCTTGTGAATGATTATGAAGTTGAATGTCTTCTTGAGCCTCACATAGAAGAGATGGTGAATCATCATTTGTCTCTTAAAAGAGATCTTGTGGATTTTCTTCCACTCCCTGATTGATTTCATCCTCAACCAACTCCTCTTGTTTGTTACGACAGTTAAATTGAGTATGAAATGCATGAATTTCCTCTAATAGATCTCCAAGATGCCAATTTCCCAAATCTTCATCAATGTTTACATGGTATTGTATGAGATCTTCAGATTGATCACAACAATTTTCAGCTAATGATAAAGATGAACAATTTTCTTTATAATTCTCATAAAATACTTTGTGGAAATCCTTTGAGGAAAAAAAACTACCATGGTCCAGGCCTTCATACCATTCCCTTGCTTTGCCTTCTAATGTCACCATGAACATTTTCACGAGGCATTCCTCATGCCATTCAACCTTTAATATCCATGTATGTATATGAAATTTGATGAGATGTAACAAGAGGCCATCAAACTTTTCATCTGGAAACATAGGCAGGTTTGTGTCCCAATTTATTTGAGGCATTTTGTGGGGGAATCTAGGAATGTGATCTCTGTTCATTGGAGCATACCCGCATTGTATCCTTGGATTCATCTTTGTCAATTAGTCAAAGGAAAGGGTTACTACATCTTTATAACCAATCTAGATTCTTCTACCAGTGGAGTCTTTAAGCTTATTGAGAGTTGTGGAGTCACCAGGTGGATGATTCTAATTGTTTTGAGGATTTTTTGAGGTCCACCATCAACAATTGGATACCAATATTGAGATATTTTTTGGGTTTTCTGAGTTCTTTATATAACACTAAGATTTTCAATAAGTGTTCCCCAGTGGAGTCGCCATTATGTTAAGTCCCTATAATTTTTCAGATTGATAAGGCCAAATAAACAAGGGTAACATAAAACCAACTTTGGAGTCCTAGGACCTAGCCCTCATGGTCTCAATCGAAGGGCTCTCTCTATATTTGTATAAAAGATATAACTTGATTGATTTAGGATGTTGATTTTAGGCTAGTTAAAATGATAGGGATTGTTTGTTTTCTTTTCTTTGGTTGGGTTTCTTGTTAAGAAGAACAAATAGAGTAAGATAAATTCAAACCATTGGGCTATGGGGTCTGTGAAAGGTTTGAAGAGTACAAAAAAAAATCAAGGGTGTTTCATAGGGCAAGTTAACAAATCCAAATGGATCTTAATAGGTTATGTGAGTGTGAGATGAACATTAAGTTGTGAGTTTAGTAGCATTAAAGGGAAATTAAGAATCCTTTAACATGTACTAGAACAAGAATAGTCTTTAAGATTACTATTTCTAAGAAAGAACAAAAAGACAAGGCATAACATAAACTTCTTTAGCTAAACTTTTCCAAGTAAAATTTAAGACAACAATCCAGAAAACCCTAGAGAGCAGGGAACTCCTAAATTCTCTAGCTATTCTCTTTCATTAATGATTAAAGAGTAGGGAACTCCTAAATTCTTCAATCAGACTTTAAAATACCTTCAAAATGACTATTCAAGATAGACCAAAGAACAGGGAAAACCATAAACTTCTTTAGCCTAAACCCTAATAAGCATGGAAAATTTTAGGGGCTAATATTCGTAGGTGGGCTAATTTTCCATGATTTTTCCAAAAAAAAGAATTGCCAATTTTCATTTTTTTAAAAATTGATTCGCCCAAATTTTATAGTATAAAATTATTTTATCCTAAAAGTCGCCAAAAATTTATATATACTACTATAAAATAACTATAAACCTAAATATTTTTACAAAAATGTCATGAAAGATTTTACAATTTACATATTGGGGACTAGTAATATTCGCCAAGGTTTCTAAACTTTAAGATAAAGTTCCATCCTTAAAATTTGCCCTACTAATAAGCAAACTTCAAAGAAAACATTGAGAACAACATTTTAAGCAGAACCAAAGGACAGGTAAAACCATCAACTTCTTTAGCCAAACTCTACTGAGTTAATCTCAAGAAAACAAACTAGATGGAAATGGAGAGCAGGTAACTCCTAAGTTATCCAATCAAACCTAGTAGAGGAAAACATTTAAACAACAGAAAGAAAACAGAATTAAGGTGCCTCTAAAAGCATATCTTAACCTAAATTTTCTGCTATGTTATAAGAGAAAGGATGAACAATATGAAAAAAGAAGGAAACAAGTATAATATCATAACAACATCACCATTTAACGAATTTCATGAATCCTTTGAATGTGCTTGTTCCATTGACATTCAGTCCAAAATAATTACAAAGCCCCGAAGCCAAACTCTTTACAACTAAAAGTCTATGAGGTATTCAACTCAAAAATCAACCAACAAAAATTATGAAACATACATGCAGTATTTATCTAGAAAATGAGAAGGTAAACCCTAGCTAGGGTTTCAAATGTCATTTATTACATAGTTAATGCATTTTGACCTTTGAGACCATGCAAGGCCCAAGGCAAAATATCTCAGACTTATTCATTGTAGTAATAACTCCTAACATAAATTCTAAGCTAACTTTGGAAAATATTTGACTTTAAGGCTTCTAAATAAGTTTTTAAATAACTCTTGGTAAGGGCACAGGTCCAAGGTACAGGGGCGCAAGGCTAGGGCAAACGCGCAGCACCAAGGCAGGAAACATGGCCTATCTTGCATCCAATGTTTGGAGGCCTTCCCACTGTCTAAATGAGCTCCATGATGGCTCATTTGAAAGGTCTCTGAGTATATTTTCCAAATCAGCTTTCACTTTCCAAAATTGTGCCCAAATTCCCTATCAAAAAACACTTCTCCCAAGACTACTAAACGCACAGTGCCAGTGCCAAAAAGAGGGTAGAAAGTTGATTTTTTGGTAGTTTTTTGCCTTTTTGAGGGACCAGTTTTGCTCCAAATCTTCTGAAACATTATGAGGTTGATGTAATTTCCATTAGGAAAATGAATATGCTAACCATTTTCCATTTGGATGGCCCAAAAAAGAGTTGGCATTGTGTTTTTGACCAATTTTCTACATGTCAAATTGTCAAAAATTCAAAATGTGCACAAAAGTGCCAAAATTGGAATTTAGCTTTCTAATTAAGATTTATAGGCTTGGAGGGACACATCATCAAGGATATTGAGCTTCTCTTTCTCCTTTGCCTCTATCAAAGCCCGAATTTTTGTATGGGCATGTTTGAGTTTGGCCCTTGCAGTCTTGTTTCTCATGGCATAATGTCTTGTCGTCTTCCTCTGAATGTCAGTGTCTCTCTTTGCCTTCTCTAGTTGACCCTCTAGATGCAAATTTTTCTTCTCTATCCAAGAATCTCTATCCCTGCTGATCTCCATGGAAAGAAGCTCACTTGGGGTGAGTTTCTCTGCCAATTCTACCTCTTTCTCCCTTTCCCGGGCTAAAGCTCTCTTCAACCCAATGGTCTTCAGTCTCTGTCTCAGAAGTTGATCTTCCTCATCATCACTATCGTAAAAAATACCCAAGGTCTCATATATCAAATCCTTGGCCCTTCCTGCTTCTCTTTGAGCTCTAATTTCCTTAACCTCACTGATGCTATGTTTTGTCTCTAGCTGCTTATTCTCTAACTCAAGAAAGTTAATCACATTATTTTCTCTACCAAGATTAGCTTGAAGTTCACTAATCTTGGCATCTTTGATTTTTATGAACATATTAGTGATCCTGACCTCATCCTCATCATAAAGGTCAATCAACTGAAACTCCTGCTCAGTTTCATGTTTGTCCTCCTCCTCAACAATGATATGTTTTGTAACCTTTTCCTTGCTCTTATTAACCTATTTTGTTGATGAAGAAGGCATGGCCCCTTTCACATCAAGTGAAGCAAACACATGCCTGTGGCCTCTTTGATATGTCAAAGGAAATGGCTCAATTTCAATTACTTTAGTGCCAGTTGTCTCAATGCTTCTTTCACTGCTTGATACTTTGGCATCATGATATGAGGGTGAAGGGTTGTGGAAAGGTGATGGGGTAGGATCAATATGAGGTTACTGAATGTGAGTGGATGGTGATGTATGAACAACGAGATGTGATGGAGAGGTGGATATGGGAGGATGAGGAGATGAATGAATATCCTGCTGATGATGGCCAGGTGGAGTAGTGAAAACCTCATTGGAAATGAATGCATCCCATGAAATTTTTTTTTGTTGAAGCTGATGCATGACCACCATATTGATGAGTTAATGATGAAAAAGGCTCTGCATTTTCTTATTTTAGTCTCTCTTTTGCACTATATAATCCATCTTGTAAATGCTATGGAAAAGATAATAAGGTAAATGAAACATTCTAACTCTAGTTAAATGCAGAAGAAGACAGATATGATATGAGTAGAGGTGGGAAAACCTTCCCTCATCATGGGTGCATATCTTCAAGAATATGAGGAAAAGGGAAGATGGATTTGTTGTGATCTTTATACCTATGTTTGAGGTATGGTTCATAGTAGCTCATGTCCAATTTTGCTTGTTTAAACCAACTCTCTCCTACATTAGGTATCCCTGTAGCAGCTGCAATGGCATTGGTGGACATCTCAAACGTAACTCTAGCAAGATTGACCTTCTTATCATGTAGATTGATGATGACCAGCAATCATCAGTGTTGTCTTCTAATTTCTCTATAGCCCTTTCAAGTTCATTCATTTACGTCCAGTTCACGTTACCTTTTTTCCATATTCCATCTATTTTCTGATAGACTTTCTTCATGTCTGGCCTTGTGTGCTTCCTCTATGTCATTTTCCTACAATTAATCACTACTTTGGCACTCAAATGGACTATCAAGTTTATATCCCTTGTCATCTACAAGACCAATTTTTTTTTTTCCTTTCCCTTGCTATACATTGTTTTCATTCAGGAGCAGATAGTCTACATCATCAGTGCTTTATGCTGATAAATCTTCCAACACCTCTACAGAAGTGCCAAACTTTGTCTATTTTACTCACTTGCAGGTTCTGAACTGAGAAGATAATCCTCTTTGGAAAATTTTAGGTCATTCTTGAATAACCATGTCTTGACATTCTATTACATCTGAGCCGGATTCTAGCAAAGGAAAAAGAGTGCCTAAAATATCCAAGGATTTTGGGGAGCGAGAAGAATTCTTGTCATAATCAATCCTTCTAATATGTGTGTTGACCTTATTGGAATGAAAGGATGACCTTGAAGAATGAAAAACCCTAATGACCTAATGGGAGTGCTTTTTGACCTGATTTTGAAATCAAATTTGACTTAGAAACTTTCAAGTGAAAATATCGTTTCCAGAAGGGCTATTGTGCTCAAGGGTACATGGTAATGTGTTAGCAACAAGAAATATTAGAGGGAGGATTAAGTTTATTGATAGGGGAAAATGGGGGAAATGAGGTTTTAGGTAGGAAAGAAGGATGAAAATGAGAGGTATAAGCCCATAATGAGTCTTTTAAGAGCAACAGGGTGACTTTGAGATGGCAAACTGATAAATAGGGAAAAGGTTTTATTAAGATAATGAAGGCAGTGAGATTTCTGAAACTCCAGATATTTAAGGAATATTGTTTTTAGAAAACTATAACCATCCTATAGTCATCTAAAGATAGTGAAAAATATTGATGACTAACACATCCTATGACATGTTCTTCATATTTTCTTGTGTAATACATTTTCTTTGATATATCGTGTGGGGATAATGATAAATCACAAGGAATAAAATAGGTAGCACAAATGGTTTGGGTAGATATTTAGAATTGTGGATAAAACAGACTATGTTCCCATATACAATCAGTGACAATATATTTTCGAGAAAGAAAATCCATTGAATGTTTTCCATTAGTGGATGACGTCAGTGACAATGATATACCAACTACAAACACGCTTATTGATTTCTATGACAGTGGCTATGTCTCCCATGTATGACCTATGTATGTGTAAATTATCACGCCAAGGTATATTGAGCTTCTTGACAAAGGAAATACTCACCAAACCATAGTTTTACTCCTTTGGCATGCTATCTCGTTTTGATGTTTAATTTCCACATTTGGGCACAAAAAAAATAAATAGTTTTAATGTTTGATTAGACTCTAGTTATTTATGGAGAGTTGGTCTACTAAATACCACATTGTATCTAAATGGTGAATGATGGACCCAAATGATATCTGGTTGTGGGTTCACTCGTTGCGTTTTAGAGGAAGTGAGGAAGACATTTACAATGGGAATTTCAAGGTCAAGATAGACGCTACCTCGATGAGAATCGCGATCATGAGCTTAACGAAGAAATTAAAATTGAAATGATAGGAAGAGATAAATATCTTTTCCATTTTCTTGAAAGGAAAATATATACGTTATTTTTCTAGTCTATTGAAAGAGTCTTTGAAAGAATATATGGAAACCCTGCACATATGAAGATAAAGAAGGCATGGAAAGGCTAGCTATTGGTCATATTTCTTGGAAAGTACGTGTGTTTTAATAGTTATTATGTTGAGTTTACTTTTGAGAAAAAGGTTACAAATTTGTATGCATGAAAACAATAGCTAATGAGTTGGATTTCTTGAAAAAAAAATGTGCTTTTGTATGCATAGATAGAGAAATTATTGAGTTACATTTATTTAAAAATAATATATGACTATTTTTGTTAGTTTCTTGAAAAGAAGAACATATGCTTATACATACATAAATAAAAATATAATTCTAAGTTATTGGAAAATAATATGTGTGTGGTGCATCAAAGAATAACCATCATGTTAATTTCTCTTAGAAAGAATATGTGTTTATTTTGCTACCATCTTGAAAAGAGAAATGTGTGTTTGCTTGCATGAAAGGAATGGAAGTTATGCATTTGACTCGAAAGATAAATGTGTTTTTGCATGCAATATTTAGTTAGATTCATTCATAAAGAAAAATGTGCTTTTCATGCAATAAATAATTACTATTATGTTAGTTTTATTTTGGAATAGAGCATGTGTTTTTCATGTACAATATCTATTGTGAATATCTCTCCTTTGGAAAGATGATGTTGGAGAGAACATGCAATTACATGCATAATAATAAAATCTATTACGTTAGTTTTATTATGGAAAAGAACATGCATTCGCATGCATACGAATAATATCTATTGTATTAATTCTTTTGCAAAATAATACATAATTGCATATACAAAGGAATAAGAGAGGGGATAGTTTCTTTTCAATAAAGTTTATATAATTGCATGCACGAAGACAAAGTTAAGATGCTAGTATCCGTTAAAATAATATGGACAGTTGTAGTAGTTTTCCTTGGAAAATAATGTGTTCTTATGTGATGGAAATATTAGTTAATATGGTATTTATTTTGTATATATGCTTTGATATTTATGTCCTTATAATTAATTCATGTGCAGTGTTGGTAAAGAAAGTATGTCATTATATTTTGTTTACATTTCATGTATGCACATGAATAAATGTTGTAGCATCACTGGTATAGATTTATTATTGGTTTGATTAATACTTGATCTAATCCTGATATCAAAGGTTGCCGATATATGTTTTATAAACTCCCTCACTCACGTGACGGGGGTTTACTCATTTGTTTTCTCATGATTGTGGTTTTTTTCTATGGGCTACGGGCTAGAGCTTTCCTCTATGTCTCATTTGTCCAGTTTCATTATTATTCTCCTCGTCGCCCTAGAAAGGTGGAACACCTAGTGATTGGGAAGTTTGGGTTTTGGTGGTGCGCGAGTGTGGCTTTTTCCCGATTTTCCCATTTTCACTCCTAGTGGAGGTAAGCACTATACAAAATTTTCTCATTTATGCGTTGTTCTGTATGCTATCAGAGTTGTGCTGGGGCTTAAAGTCAATCTTCTAGGTCTGTATTGGGACCAGTTTTTAGTCACTCTAGGATAGATTTGCATTTATGTCTATAGTCCCCTATCTTTTAACTATTTAGGCTTAAGTCTGCATTTGGTCATTTTTCGTGACTTGTATTTATCCTCCAGGTTTTCTACTGGTTTGTTGTGGTCAACTGTTTTCAGCTAGGCCTTTTGGTCTGGGGTTGGGGGTTCTGTTTTACTGTCGTTTTTGTCTCAATGGGCAATGGCAAAGAATTTGTGGATGTGGAGCTAGAAGCGGAAGACATCCTGTCTGTTTGGGGCTTAAACCCTACGAGCCCAAATTTGGCTAAATTACCCCTTCCCTCTCGGTCATATGATGAGAAGAAGGGAGTGGAAATAGCCAAGTGAAACCCTGTGGTGGGTTTTGCCTCCCTTAAATATGTTGATTTGTATTTTTCTCGCCAATAGGTGGTGGATAAAGCTGGCTTTGTCTCTTTAAAAAAGCCCCTGGGTCCGGGTATAGCCTTTGTCACTACTAGTACTCTTTTGACTACTCCCCCTGGTCATCTAGGTCCAGATTTGCCTCATGAACATCTCTTATCGGGGGCTTTGGAGGATATTATTATTGGGGCTGAGGTCAAAGGTAAAACTACCTGTGGCACCACATGCGGTATCATTCACGTACCTCCTTCTGGGAAAAGGGAGATAGATCCTTCGGTGGTTGCTCCTAAGGCTGTGTCTAATATCCCTGTGGGGTTTGGAGTTTCGAATGCTCATGGGTCGGCGAATATCATTAGACTGGATTGGGGTTCTAGTGATGGGTTTGGAGACTTCTCTCTAGGGGGTTCTGAGTGGGGGCTTCCAAGGCCTTCCGGGTGAACAACATATTTGAGAGGAATATTTTAAAAGGTATGAAACCCTTGGGATTTGGAAGGAGGTTTGTGAGCACCCATCCCAGATGGGCTCTAAACCTAGCCATAACAGACAAGGATTAGGGGTTGGCTTGGGACATTCAGGGAATGATGGTGCTCGGACTAAGGGCAACAAATTCTTAGTGAAAATCGATGAAAAGAAGGGAAACAAAAGAAAGAAAAGGAAGACAATCAAGGAAAGTTGTGAAT